>WHYT01013982.1:54180-104304 GCA_009806455.1 Tetrax tetrax
TTTTTTTTTCCCTGTGCAAAAACACAGACAAACAAAATCGGGGGGGCAGGGAGGGGGAAGCAAAGGAGACTTCAGTGGGTGTTACAGCAGCGCAACCGAGGTCTCGGGAGTTAGGAAATTCCAATCCCTGCAAGCTGCCGGTTGGAGAGCGTGGAGGGCGGCCGTGGGCAGGAGAGGATGGGACAGGCTGCCTCCTGGGAAACGGTCCTGCGTTAGGCTGGGACTCAGTGATCCGGGCTCCCTCCCCAACACTGCTACATCCTCCCTGTGCAGCCTTGGGCACGTTTCTTCAGGTTGTTTTGGTAGGAATCATCACGCCCCGTCAGGTGTGCCCATCCATCAGGAGCTTCCTTAGGAAACCCAGTTTGCCCACAGAACCCTTCTCCATGTGGATATCAGTGAACAGAACAAGCAGGGATGAGTTCACTGTGCCAGCCAGCACTGCACAGCCCTGTGAGGGGACGGCGGGGACAGACCGGCACTGAGACAGGGATGTCCTGTCCAGGTGGACTGTGCTGGTCCACACTTCTGTTTGTGCAAAACCTTCAGCCATCAATTCTCCCCCATAAATCTTTATTCAGGTGAGCTCATCGGCACTGCCATGGAAAACAAGCACTGCTGCAAGTCATGAATAATCACGCTGGCTATTTTGAAAAGCTTTTTATTCTTTGTGTGAGAGATCTGAAGAAGTGTGCTGGTTTTAAACAGAAGACTACTCCTTTGAAATGTTTGGTTCAGTCACTCACCAAGAGACAATCTACAGCATCTCACCCCAGTGACAGCCACGTCCCCTGCCACGCATTGCAGCAGGGTCGGTCGGGGCAGAGGCAGGATGGTGTGGTGGTTACAGCAACAACTTCTGACCGTGCATGTCCCTGCCATTGGTTGTCTGTGTGATGGTAGCTTAACCTGCTCTGTCTCAGCTCTCCCAAGTGCACAGTCATTACAATTTTACAATCACTAAAAGATTATTAACTTCTCTGATACTATAAGGAAAATCTCTATAAATGGCTGAAATTGAGGAATACAAATCATAGAATCACAGAATGGTTTCGGTTGGAAGTGACCTTCAAAGCCCATCCAGTCCAACCTCCCTGCAAGGAGCAGGGACATCTCCAACCACATCAGGTTGCTCAGAGCCCCGTCCAACATGGCCTTGGACTTTTCCAGGGATGGGGCATCCACCACCTCTCTGGGCAACCCGTGCCAGAAATAACTTTTTCATCAAGAAAACCCTAAACCCCAACCTCTACTTGTGCATTCCACAAGGCTCTGGTGAGAAGCTTCTTGTTGCTGGTTTACATTCAAGCTGAGTACACCCTGTCTGTTGTTTATATAAAGATGATTTTTTTTTTTTCCCTAGTTTCTCCTCTCACTACCCAATATATCCCAACCAGGAATTAAGGATACAAATGCAAAACCTCCACCTTTTTAAAAAATTTTCTTCCTATGAGCACTCACTGCAGCTCTCCAGCCTGCCTGGTCCAACTGGGGGAAACCCAAAAAAAAAGGCCTGCAAGCTGAGAAAAGAAGAAAAATTAAAATAGAGAAAGCGCTCACCTTGCTGTAGTTAAACCTGTAGCAAAATATTTCCTTTGCTACCTATTTATTAGTATTCTGGTACAACAGGGAAAGGGTTAGCAAAACAGTTTGTTTTGCTGAGAATAAGGGATTTTTGGAGAGCTGCTTCCAGTAGCTTTATGTACTTCTTCTGTTTCGAGAAATATTTTCATATTCTCATCTTCAATGCAGGATGACCATCGCGTTGGGTCACGCTGTGCATGTCTGGTCTACGCAGAGCAGAGACGTGCAGGGCGTGTTGTCTGTGTGATCCTCTTTTATGACACCTCCCCTCGAACCCAAACATCTGCCATCGTGTCCAGTGATTTGAGCCAAACGAGCCACCTTTAGAAAATAAAACCAGACCTGACTGATGCTAGCGAACGGGAGCGAAAGCACGGGCGGTGAAATGTAAGCTGAGAGAAAGTGGGAGGAAGAAAAATGCGAAGAGCAAATAGCTGGAGAATGATCCAATAACCGCAAAGCAGCAGCCCCTTATTTGCAAATGGCAGAAACAAAAACCCCAGAGAGCTGGTAAAATTTGCAAACGGTACGAAAACAAGATTGGTGGTGAGTAGCAATGGGCAGAGGCTGGCAGTGCAGGCAGGTGCTGATGGCTGAAGAGGGAACAACTGATTCTAGTGTGGCCACAGAAAAAGTAAAATGTTTTAAACAAGAGATGTGGGTCACACCTAGGAGATAAAGGAGTACATCCCATAAAGCTGTGACTCCAAACCAAATCAAACGGTTTGGAAATCCTGGTAGACAATTGGTTGTGTATGAACTCCCAGCAATGCCTTAGCCAAGAAGGTTGGAGTAATCCTTGGCTGAGCAGCCTGCAAATATGAAGTGGGAGTGCTGAAGTGATATTATCTCTGTAAACAGCATTAGTGAGACCATTTCTGAAAAGTTATGTCTAGTCCTGATAGTCACATGTCCAAAATAAGATCTTAATGAAACAGCAGAGATTTGGAGAAATCCTACCAGAGTGATTTTAGCCATTGAAAGCCTGCTTTAGAGTAAAAAAAAACTTAGCCAAGAAAAAAGGAAGAAGTGACTTTACTCCAGGTTACCAACATCTGCACAGGTATAAGTGCTGGAAATGACATGAAGAAATTTGTAACAAGATGGAGCTTGAGAAACACCAATTAAATCCAGATGAGAGGTCTGAACCAGTTGTGCTGAGGTCAGGTTTCCCCCACCAAAACCACCCGTTACCCAACATAGCTAAAGGTTGGCAGGTTTTTGGTGCCAACAGCTCATCAAGGTGGTTAAGATCATGTCTGATTGCCTTTGACGCGGTAGTTTGCTAACCTCATGTTTAGAGGAATAGATAGGACTGGCTTTTGGTAAAGCTTGAGGCTACACTATTGGTATGATCCAGAGATGTGGATGCACCTACTGCTATTACTGTAGGTCATCGTTTTTGGGAAGATATGGTGGTACTGGATGAATCACAGCACACAAAGTCACTTTGTGTGTTGAGCAGAAGGCTGAATGAGGAAGACTTCTCTTACATTACTCAGCCAAAAAGGTAGCAACCAAGGTAATTGGGCACGAAAGCTCTTTTTTTTTTTGCTAACTGCTAAAAAACATGGAGTAAAACAGATGGATCAAAAGCTTGTTGACATTGATGGGGATCTTTCCAAGCGACTTCAGTGTGGTTTTGGCTTAGGTACATATGCTCTTGGATATCAGTAGGCTGATCTCAACAGCAAATGAAATGGCCCCTGGATGTCACTGCTGTGCTACAGTAGAGCAGCCAAAGAGTCTTATTCTATGGGATGTAAAGAAGATGGAGTTAAGACCCAGAGAAAAGGCCTGTATAACTCGAAGCATTGGCTCAGGCCTTTGGTCTGCCTCCAGCACAGATTGCAAATGACTGCAAGTTATCATCTGACAGATGCTCCGTCATGGCTCCAGTCCATTTCCTACTGCACAAGTCTATACATCACAACCTGCACTGTCGTCAAGCCTGCGTGGTCAAACCAGCCTTGGCTGCTGATTTTTTTTGCAGTTTCTCCTCTTTCCTTTTTCAAACCCCTCCCTCCTCCAGAAAAAAAAAACATCAAAAAACCAAAACCCAGAACAATCCACTATCCACCAGAAATTTAATTGATTTCCGTATAAGCTCTGAGTCTTATGGTTGCATAGAAGACGTAAGAAACCAATTCATTGATGTCTCCTTCAGTCTGAAAATTTTAGTGTAAGGAATGTTGCTATTCTTAGCAGGATGATAACAATGAAACCTAATGATGACATTTAAACATATTATTTCTATCAACAGTTTGCCTGGGGTTCAATTTGATGACATTTAAATGTATCATGTTTATCAACAATTTGGCTGAGGTTCAATTTGATGGAAAACCTTCAGCTGAGTTGCGTGCTCCTGGGAAGGTACAGGACTTGATTGTTTGGGGTGGAGGAGAGATAAGAACCCAAATTCCTCCCATTACCCCCACAATAATTCTCATAAGGGAAATATGTGTAGTCAGCACAAGAACTTGTGGGAAGCACAAACTGTCAGGATGGAATACAATAGTTTGAATTTAATCTCAGAATAAGCAGGACGACGAAGAGTGGGCTGATTGCATCACTCATTTTCCTGTTGACTGCACTAAGAACCTCTAATTTAGCTCTGAAATTTCTGCTGAATTCTTGTCCACTGCACTAAAGTAAAACAGCCTTGCTTCAAAATTGACTTTGACTTTGCAAACAAGTCTGCAGGAATTTCTACCCAGCTGACCGCTGTCATTTATTTAAGCAGCTCAGTACAGGATTAAGTAGCCCTGGAGCCTGGGACTGCCTTTTATCTTGAAAAGTGACTGTTCCAGGTGAGAAACAGAGATGAAGCAGTGGGAGATGTGGGATTTCTCTCACCTGACTTCATATATCCACAATGCAGACGTTTCCAGCAGAGCCGGTCACCCCAGGCTCCCTTTGTAGTCAGCAGAAACAGGCACTTTTAGGGCATGATTCATCTGCCCTAATTTCAACATCTGTGCCGAGTTGTGATGAATTGCAACCAGGACTCCAGAGCCTGCACATTTAAAGGCCTTATTCCAACTGTCTCCAAATTTACTGTATTTGGAGATGTCCTGCGTCCCCCAGTCCTCCAGCTTCTGCTCCCATGTGCTCCTCCCCAGACTCAACATTGTCCCTCCTGGGGGGACATCTCTGGTACCTTGTGTAGTCCGAGAGGGCATGAGATGCCTGCGAGCCTGCATGGCTTCTCATTTTTGCCTTACTAAAGTTGTGACCCCTAAAATCTCTGAGCTTTAGCACCTAATACTGGTTATGAATTCTCCGAGGTGGTCAAGATTCAGCTCAGGACTGACAGAGGTGGGTATTTGGCTGCTTGTCCTCACTATGTCGTAACCCTCTTTAGGCCAAGTGGAGGCTGTTGCTTAAGTGCTGTGGTGCTTTATTCTGTATCAAGACCCTAGGAAAATTTAGGAATATGTGGGACACTTTCAGATTGGCACTCAAATCAGGTCATTTGATGGAAGGAGAGGAAGATGTATGACTTTGTGGAGGAAAAAATACCTTTAACATGACTATTTGGCTCTAAATGGGCCATGGAGCCAAACTCACCCATGGAAAGTTCTGTGGGAATTAATAATTACAGATCCACCCCAGTCTCTTCTGTGAATTTTGCTTAACTATCTTTTTTTCAGGCTCCAGTACCTACTCCCTAATGAATCTGAAGAAGTGTGCCCTGGCCCACCACTGACGGGTTTTCAGTCACTCGTATATATTCTCTGAGCAACCTGATGTAGCTGAAGATGTCCCTGCTCATTGCAGGAGAGTTGGACTAGATGGCCCTTAAAGGTCGCTTCAGACCCAAACTATTCTACCATTCTGTGATATTCCTGCCCAGGTATTCCTGAAACTCAAAGGAAAAAGAGAAACCCCACAAAAGCACACACACTGTTTCAGAGCCTTTCTGCCCTAAATGTGGACTGCCTGTCTCATGGCACTCCTTGGGCCTTCACCACTGTCAGGAACAGTTGAGGTATGGCTTATCCTACACCAGGGCACCTTCATCTACACTTTTGTCCAACCATTGCCTGGGGCATCTTCCATGACTTGGGTCTTCTCCAGCAGTGGGTTCCTGGTGCTTCCAGCGTCCTGTTGCACTGGTGCAGGCTCCTTGCACAGCTCAGGTGCTTCTGAAAAAGCCCGTCATGCATCTTTCACCCTAAGGTGGGTTTGTCCATCCGTTTTCTGCTGCCACATTTCACCTTCCCCAGCTTCAACATCTCAGGATGGAGCACACACAGTGAGGAAGACATAGAGGTAGGGCATGAGCTCTCTAAATGGCCAGCTTTGTCTGTGACAGAACTGTAATTAGAGTGCAGTTATATTGCAGTTGCTATGCAAACACCCGCTCGTTTTGCTTTTCAGCATGTAATTATCACTAAATCATCTAGGTGGAGGTTTAACTACCGACTTCATTTACTTTCTTTGCCTCTTGGCACTGTCAGTACCTCAGCTGTTGGGACCCGACCATCCAGAGGAGGATGTCTGCACCGTGCAACTGCATGAGAAGTGCCCCGGGTCTGTGAATAACCAGGTGTCAAAGGAGATAACCACAGTCAAATGCCATTAATTGCACTAACTTAGTTATTGTGGCTCAAAATTAGAAATTATGTTACTTGAAAACCCAGAGGTGGTGTATGCCCCAGCCCTCAGTCTTCCCTGCTAACAAAGTACGAAGGAAGCATTTCATCTTAAGAAGACGCTAAGCAGCGGTCAATGATCCACAGCAGTTGTCCGATGGGCAATGGAAGGTTGGATTCTCCCGAGGCTGCATTAGTTGTAATAAAATGTTTCTCCAGAGGAGACAGGGTCATCCATCACCTGCACGTAGCTGCGCCCATCTAGGCTCTGTGTGGGGTTTGGACCTGCAACCCCCATGCACCTCTGCAGTGCACGTTAATACCAATGTGTCCTACCCTAAGGGTAAGACCAAGGAGCTAAATAATTAACTTTTGCAGTGAGTTAGATGGTGGACAATGACAAAGATCCCCTTAACCAAAGCCTTTTAACCTGCACCTTCTCACTCCAGGAAGGCTTCAGGTTTGTCTGCATATAAACCATTAAGAAGGACATCCATGCATCCGCAGCAGAGTTCCTCAGCTACACAGGGCCAAGAAACCATCACCTCCTGCCCTGTGCGTGTTCTCCTCCAGCAGCGCTTTAACATGGCATCCGCAGCAATTATTTTTGTGACATAGACACATGTTGAGCTGGCACCAACCCACCAACTCGGAGCTGAATGAGCTCCAGGACCATTAACAACCTCTGGAGTCATGCAGCCTTCCCGCTGGCTGCCTTTTACGATCCCTTAAATTGTCAGCTAACAAGATGGCGGGGACAACGTTGGTTTAATGACGCTCTCATCATTAGCAAGACCCAATTAGCAGGGAAGCCTGATGAATCCTCAAATGCAAGCTTGCTAATTTAAATACAGATAATTCATGGCACCAGGTGAGTGCTTCAGCAAAGATTTCAAAGGCCTTGCTTTGTGTCAATAATAGGACACAAGCCTGATCGATCTTCGTGAACAACAATGGATTGGACTCTTCAGCGTGTTTGTGAGAAATTTAACACCAGTTTGTCTGCAGCAGCAAATCCTTCAATAAAGCTCCAGTGAAGAAACAAACTTTCACAACCATTTATCAGATTATCATGCAAGAGGAAGGAATAAAAAAAACAGAGAGAGAGAGGGATCTAAGCACAGCTGTAGAATTTATTATCTTTTTTACCCTGAAACAGTATTTCTTCTTCCTATTATACATGTGACTGGGGTTATGTGACTGGGTTACTTTACTAACCAATTCCTGCATCTCAGGAGCACTCAGTATCACAAGGCAACGGGACTTGGAGTCCAGGCTGTCAGCTGAACTCGGGAAGTTAATGGGCCAGGCAGCGTGCGTTGGCGGGAAACATTCCTGGAGAAAAAAATCTTAATAAAAGAAAAAACGCCCAAAGAGTGACAAATGGCCTTATGAGGCCAGAGAGGGGGCAAAATCAAGACAGTGGAAAGAAACACTGGGGAAAAAAGAAAGGCACATAAAATATATGTATTATTTTTATACATATATATGTCTAATAGAAAGCACGCAATAAAAACAGGCACCCAGGCATGAGGGATGCAGAAGCAGCAGTGGTTTTAGAGAGATTTATCACAGGGTGAGGTTGGGCAGTTTGAAACTCGCAAGAGAAAAAAGAGAGAAGTTGTTGATTTGATGAAATAATTATGAGTGGGAGAGTGCGATGGAGAAGGGAAGAGAAGGCTTTACAGCTGGCAGGCAAATGAAAAGGCTGAGCAGATCCTCTGGAAAAGGGTGGAGATTTTAGCTCCCTTTTTTTTTCATCTCTTCACATCTCTCTCATGGCCTGAGTGCTGCAAGGGGCCTTGCCCCCATGTCTCTTGCTCGGATTGGCAGGCACGACCCATCAAAGTGCTCCAAACCGTAGGAGGACAGCAGCTGTAGCAGACATGCATGTTGCAGATGCAATGTCTATTTTGGGGTAAATCTGAGCTCTTTTGTCTCTGTGCTTAGCCCCATCTGCTTTTCAGCGCTGTCCTGGATGCCACATACTCCCTCCCCTCCCAAGCTGCCCTGCTCCCACCAGGCAGAGGTGGCACATGTACTGAGGACCTCCCCAAGTCCCTCCTGGAGAGCACAGGAGCATGAGGGTGGAGCTCATGAATTATGAGATGAGAGCATTTGGGATGAAATGCCTGTTTTCCGCAGGAGATAGTAATTATTCAGCTCACAGAGCCCTGTCAGAGCCACTGCTGAGCTCTTGGCTTTCCTTCTCAAGTCTGACCACTGAGGAAAGCCCAAGATATCCTTCATAAATCACACCCAGTGAATTATTGATCAATGAGGCAAGATCCAAAAATTCCTTAGTTGTTCATATTCAACCTTGAGAGGCTGGATGGGCACAACAAGACACAGGATAGAGGATTGCCCCTACTAGCTGCAGGCAATGCATCAAGAACAGGTTGACTTTGACACAGGAGCATGATTCAGTGCCTAACCTGCAGAAGACCTGTGCCATTCTGGCCCAGCTGGAGGCCAGATGGGACACCCTGGGCCACCTCAAATGGAATCAGACACCTTGGGGTGGGCTGTGACCCTATCTCACATACAAGCCTTTACATCATAGACAAACAGCCAGATGACAAATGAACCAGGTGAAACTCACCTCAAATCTCCTGACTATGAGAGCCCTCCACAGAGAGGTTAAAAATTAACTTCCCTCAGAAGTTTTGCTGACCTTGAAGAGACAAAAATCAAGGGCCAGTCCTCAGTCCCACTTCACCTCCTTCTGTAAAAATGGCTAAGATATTAAATAAGTAATTGTGGCTTTTTATTAGCATCTGTGCTTGCATATCTGGAAGTCACATTTAAAGTCTTTTAGCTGAAAATGGAAAGCTGTGATTCTCAAGTCTTCATAGGACTCCTATGGCTGGAAATTTGTAAAAACATTCAGGAAAAAAATGTAACCTTCATGAAAGTCAAAGGTAAAATTACTGTTGCCTTCCAGGGGACCACAACTGACTTCCTACCACCACAGTAGAATAAGATTACAGACATCAGGAGAAATGGAAGGGCCGAGTTGCAGCATTTTACCTAGCCTTGTCCCAGAGCTAAGCTAAAAAACCTCTCTCTTTAGCAGCCTTGGAGATCAAGAAAATTCCTTATTTTCTCCGTCCAGCTAAAGTCACTCTTGCTTAGTTTTCACTGCCTTTGTTGGTATTTTGTTGATCCTGTTGGCAGATCAAGCTTAGGGGTCTCTGGGTTGGGTTTATTCTCTGCAGTAGCGCAAGTCTGTAGGAAGTGTTTTCAGTCTTTTGGGGGATCAGCTGAGTTTTTCCCAGAAGTGAAGGTCTCATTTTCTCTAGAGACGTGTGCACTCTTGCCCATTTGGAAAGCTTTTAGTTGATCGAAGGAGCAGTAAATAAGGTTTTACCGACAACACCAGTCCCGTGAGCAATGATGTATTGTCGCCATAAAAGTGTAACTACTCAATGAAATAAGCTACTGTTTTGTAAAGAAATGCTTCTAAGAGTGACCATCCGTAGCTGATCCCCGGCCAAGGGTAAGCTCTTCGAAAAGGTTGGTTAAATGACAGAGCCGAAGAGCCTATTAACTGCCAGTATCTTCACCCGTACCTAATTTTAAAAACACTTGATAACCTAATTAAAATTAAACTCTCTGCTTTTGAGTAGTTGTATAGTCTTGTTGGTTCGAAAGCAGAAAGCTGACATTGAAATTTAGTATCCTGGCATGTGATTTATTGGTAGAGGTGCTCAAATATGGAAACTGGGACTTTGATCTTTTCATGAGAAAGAGTTTTCCCATCTGTAATCCAGGGGCATTTCTATCAGCTACTTTATAACTATATAATAGCTGTAAAATATGAAATGAGTCTGAATAACTATTAAGGAGGTGGGATTTTCCTCTAATCAATTAACTTTTGAAAGCCCTTATCCTCCAGCAGCTCTCTTAGCACCGGTCCACAAATGGGATTGCTCATACAAAAAAAAAAAAAACCACAGGGCTTTTTTTTTCCACAAGCCTTGATTTCGTGATAGATCCTCCTTTTCAATTAATTTGAAAAAAAGTTATGTGTATGTGTTTGGCATCACCAGGACTAAGGACATTCCATCATTTTTTTTTTCCTCTCGTGAGCTATGTTTAATAACATCGAGACAAATCTGCTCTTAGGGCAAATCGCTTGATGCAAGTGAAAGCAAAGCCTTTGATCCATGAACCTTCTGCCCCACAAGAATAGCTCTGCGAGCTTGCTTAGTCTACCAAAATGGGAGCCGAGATGGGATACAGCTGCCGACTGCACATTCATCTCAGGGGTAAACACGAAAGATCAAGCAGAGCAAAATTAAGGGCAAATGAACTGAAAGTGAGTCAATGAAACCTCTTAGAAGGTTTCTGACTACCAGAGCAGTGATGTTATGGGACAGCCTCTTGGGAATGGAGAAGGGGCCAAAAAACCTTTGCTGCTTTAACACAGACCCAGGATGTCCCTGCAAGTCTCTTCCAGCACCCCAGCCCTTTTCCTCGCTGGCTCATCTGGAGGTTGGAGAATTAAGTGCAACATCACTGTCCCCCCAGATCAGAGGGAGCCATCTGCCCCGGCTGGCACCTGGGAGTGGATTCACTTCTGCGGGTGTCTCAGTACTGAGCGGTTCAGTGCACGGGGAGCACGATCGAGGAGGCTTTCTTGCCAAGAATTTATCTTGCCAGTTGGCCCTGTCTCCTCCTCTCTCGTCCTTACTGCTTCCTGCACAGAGCAAAGGCCTTGGCCACTGAATAATGAAAGAGGGAGGAAACCTCAGAGGAATCGAAGAGAGCAGGCTGAAGAGATTAAAAAGGACAGCAGAAGTCATTGAGAGCCTCAGCATCCCCTGGGGAGGGAGTTTCTACACGGCACTCGGGGTTGCAGGGATAGATGGATGGATGGATGGATGGATAGATGGATGGATGGATGGGGGGGGGGATGGCTGTCACAGCGCGGCTGAACAGGGAAGAACCTATTTGGGTGCAACACCCCAAAATACCGTGACAGTCCCCCAGCCATTGGCACCCCACAGTTACACATCTCCCCCCTCCCAACAGCCTCAGCACTTCTGCCCTCGACCCTGCATTTCCCCTCCGTTCGGAGGGTGGTCCTGCAGCTTTCACAGCCAAAGCCCCTCGCATCAGCAGCATCGCCTTGAAATCTGAACGTGCCTGTGAAAGCGATCAGAGATGCTCTTTGAAGAGTCGGCAGAATTTTTCTTTGCAGATTCCCAGCTGCATTTTCCTGCTAACCTTGCATTCCTGAGGACGCACAGTGAGACGGGAACCTATGTACAGAGAACGTGTTACCCATCACTCCGGCTACTCCCACAGCCAGGAAAATATTTCCTGTGAGTTTCCTCCCTTAAGAAGGCCAACAATCAAACCAATTTTTCCCCCTGAAATTTCCAGAGACTCTCTGGGCTGTTCCTTACTGTGCAGAAAGCTCACATTTCATCCCACAGCTCACAAAGGGTCCAGCATTGATATTTATCACCATAACATTGCCGTCATCGTCTCTACCAGAGTTACCATTATTTAATTCTTATTTATAGGTAATAAATTCTTATTTATAGCTAGCATTAGCGCACATACAGAGAGCAATTGTAAATGACTGGTGACAACCAACAAGTCAAAAGTCCCTGGTGGACTCACCACTCCTGTGTCTGGGGAAGAAACCGGCATCTTTTTCTGTTCTTGTAGTGCCCAACACAAGGTTCACAGCAACGCATAAGGGTGGTTTTCCAGATTTTGTTGTGAAGTTTCTCTAACCTCTGCTTGGGGGGGACCACAGAAGATGTGTGTTTGGGCACGTTGAGGGATGGGGCAAAGGGATCCAGCCCGTGGCAGGGTAACACGAGAAAGTTCAGGAGTCCTGGAAGTCCCACTTTGGTACTGCTCCTAAGCTGTGATACCACCTCCTGCTCCCAACACGTGCTCTGCCCAAACCAGAAACCCTCACAAGTCCACGGTCCTTAAAGGTGATGCCAAGGTGCGGAAGGCAAAGAAAGGCTGGATGCAGTGTTGGGAAGGTTTCCCTGGAAGGGTGCCCCAATTCGCCTTGGGAACAACCAGGATTGATCAGCTGCTGGGACTGTCCCCAAGGTGATTCCTAATCACAGTGGTATCAGCACTATTGCTGCCTCTCAAAATATAATCCATTGTTAATTATTGTTCATTAGCTATAATATTATCATGACTCTTATTGTATGAACATATATAATTAATTATTCACTTTCTTAATTAAATACTTAGTGATATTAATGATTTAAATTGGGCCATTGGTTCGCAAGCACTTATAGCTAGTATAAAACTCTACCAGCACTGAAAGTAGTCCTCATCCCCACCAAGGCTTCTGGCATTTCCTTCTGGCCTGATCCTGCCTCTTGACTTGTGCCAGCCCAGGCATTTACGTAGCCACACCAGGAGCAGAATAAGATAAATGATTTGGGTTAAAACCAGTGTGCTTAGACTCACCTCAACATGGTCTCACCACCAAGATCTCTGTCTTGATGTGTGAAGTCATACAAACTGGAAAAAAAATAAAATAAAGGTGAGATGATTGACGCATGTTCAGGGCACACAACTGGAGCTGCTGCAGCGTCCCCCCAGCCTGTGCGTGTCCGATGGGGCGTGGGCACACTCAGGCTCCTGCACAGACAGTGATGATTCCACAAGATTACGGCTGATAGAGGAATTCACTCCATCGTCAAACTGGCCAAGTGGCCTGTGATGTGCACATTTTTGCCTCACGCCTGGGTAAGCCAAGACACGCCATGTTAATAAGCTAGGCAGCAGATCCAGAGCAACCAGCAGTCACCAAAATGGTGAGAAGACCCAAATCCCACTGACTTCATCTGCTGCTCCTGTGCTAATCCTCTCCCCAGATTTAGGGGCTCAATTCTGCTTCTTAAGCAGTTGAGATGCCGCCAGGGATCTGCAACATCCATGTCAGTAAGTCACAAGAGCTACAGAACATCTTCAGCACCCTAGAATTGTGGAAGGAGGTCAGGAGAGATACCGTGGGACATCACAGCAATAAGAGATATGTGTGTGTTGTGTGTACGGGCAACTGTGTCCCATGCGTGATGTCCAAATTCAGAGCTGAAACCTGACTTGAACATGCTGTAACTAATATGCCAAAAAGCCTCGAAACAGATGGGAATGCATCCAGCAATTTTATCACTGTTTTCTTCCGACTCTTTGCACATTGCACAGGAACTTGGTTCACTCAGGACAGAAGTCAATCATCCGGCACCTGCCAAAGAGCGACAGATGACTCCGCCATCCATCTTTGTACCTCTTCAGCACTGGATTTCCACGCTGTCAGCATAAATCTGGGGATCGCACCATCTGTACTCTCGAGTGCTTGTGCTGTCTCCTGGGTCTCTGCCTTCCTGATTTGATTTCTGTAGCAATTTCTCTTCTGTGTTTTACAAAATGCCATGCCAAGGCATGGTGGCTGGTAGGGCAGGCGTGGCTGAAAACTGCAGGCTTTTTAACGAGAGTGGTGTGAAAGGGAATGACCAGCTTGCTAACCCATGCTGATAGATTTAACTCTCCAGCCTACGCTGACCCAGTGCAGGGCTCAGGCTCACACATCTGCGCGTGCAATAAAATGCCTTAATAACTTTGCACCTGCAACTTGTACTGCCTCTGTCAGATGGCAGTGCTTTTTTAGTGTGGAGTGGATGTAAAAAGTTTGCATGGGTTGAAAATGATGCTCAGCTAATTCATGGAAGAGGAATTTCTGAAGGGCTATTAAATGCAGGAACAGCACTTCTTGAAGTCTAAGAGACATAGAATGAGACAAGGGACTAGTGTTCAAGGCAATACTCTGCTCTTATCCTCTTCTCTGAGCTCTTGATCCTTTGATCTTGATCCCTTGACTCTTGATCTCTTGACTCTTGATCCCATGATGGAGACAGGACCTGAGCTAGATGGGCCATGACCAACATGTGTGGATGTTCTTCACCCTCCATTGACTTCAGTAGATGTCCCTTTGTGAAGTATTTCAGCTTGCACAAAACCGCCTGATTCCTTTGAAGTCAGTACAACTTCAGGGTGCAAGAAGCAGCCTCAAGGCACAATTGATCTCCTCTTTCATGTATCTGTGCTATCCGGACTGCAGAAACCATGGTATGGTGGAGACTAGGAAATGTATCAAGACAGAAAGGGCCATTGTATATGGTTTGGTGTCAATTAAGTCTAGGAACATTCTGAATAAATTAAATTGTGCTGCAATCTGAAGCTAAACTGATTCTTAATTAAAAGAAAAGAAAAATTTTTAATCTTCAGATGATTTAAAGAAAAGAATAGTAAAGTATGGGAATCACAGTCACCCTCCTCAGTGGCCAAACAGTTTCACAGTTAAGGCCCTGAGCAATGCAGTGCAGCTTCAAGGTTGTCCACTGCTATAGCCCTGGTTTGAGCAGGGGGTTGGACAAGGTGACCTCCAGAGATCTCCTCCATCCCAAATCATAACATGAGTTTATTCCTTGTATTGTGAACTCAGCTTTTGGATGCTGAAGGATCAGGATCTGGTTTGGGGACCTTGGTGATGAACAAGTGCAACAATCAAGTGTGAAGAAGCAGGATGCAATGTGTCAATAAAAAACCTTGACTATTTCCTTTTTTATTGTTAAGGTTCGTTCTGGAGAACAGTAAGTAGCATACTCTATTACCCGGAGAGTGGCCTCCATGTACAGGAGTCCTGGTTCCTGAGACCAGGAGTTTCTGCTTCTGCTTCCAACTGAGCATGAGGACTTGGAAACCTGCATCTTACCAGTCCCTAATAAATTCTGGGAAATATGGAGAAAACCCTTATTCCAGTCACTAGAGACAAAAAAAAAAAAAAAACAAACCCAAACCAAAAACAAACAAAAAAACAAACAAACAAACCAAAACAAACAAACAAAAAAAACCCAACCAAAGGGTTTCAAGGGTTTCTACATCTCTTGAGTTCTTCATTTCTCTCATTGCTTACCAGGGGATGCATCCTGCCTGGAGATCATATAGCATAAGGTGTAACTTCTGGCTAAATAATGCACTGCAGGTAAACATAAATCACTACACACAGCCAAGAAGAAAAGTCTTTTACAGGCACAATCTAGCCTGTGAGAAGCAGTGGTTTTTGAGGCTGGGAGGAATGAAATCTCAGGCCTGAAACTTTCTTACAATGATTTAGTCCCACTATCACCTCATTCACTTCACCTGAGCAACTCCACCTTTATGTCAGTTGTGCTAGTGAAGAATAAGGCTGAATAGAGTCATTTTCCCTTGACAGTCCCAATACAGCCTGTCTTTTTGTTGACTCCAACTCAGATCTTTTTTCCCCATTATTAAGACGATTCTTTTCAGCCGAGGCCTTTTATAGGATGTTCTGCTGCCATACAATAAAGCATTCCCACAAAGCCTAAAGCACCGCCGCTGTCTGTGGCTGGGTCTGATCCTTTGCTTCTACGCACTGTCTGGAGGAAGCCCTAACATCCTGGGCATCAACAGAGCTGCTCCTGATTTACCCTGGTGCAAACAAGTAAAGAAGGATGCCTTCCCGCTTTATGGCTCATCATCTTGTGCGCCTGCGGGTTTTGTTACTTCAACACGAGAATTAAGGCTTCCGCGGGACGTTGACTTGGACTCTTGCCCTAGCTAAGGTCCTAAAAAAGGCGGTCTCCATAAAAACGCTGTGACAAACTGCCCCATTGTGTTTCACATATTCCTCTTTGCTGGAAGCGGCTGCCTCTCCTCCTGCAGTGAATTACGTTGTATTTCCCAGGACTAAGTTACCTATCTCAGAAAACCCGGGGATAATAATTTTGCGACAACGTCCCTTGTAAACAGTAAACTTTTATGTATTTCATAATGGCTGTCCTATTACATCCTAAAATCATAATTATTTTCCAAATTTATTTCCTCTCAAGTCCATAATCTGTTGCGATAAACAAAATTCAGTGATTAAAGAGGCTGTATTCTTTCACTACAAATTTTTTTTCAGTATTTTTATTTAAAGTCCTAGATTTCCCCAGCTGTAAGGATTTTATGGGAGTACTCAGAGGCAGAATCAGGATAGATATTCAAAGTTAAAGCTTTATCAGTTTACATGGAAGTTTTTATTTTCAAGCCTATACTCTGGAAATTGAAAATCATACCATCATCTCGCAGATATGGTTAAAAATTTCCTTTTCCTTTCCATGTGTCAGAAATTCCAAAAGGAAAATTACAAAGCTGGCCCAAAAAAGTCATAAGGAACCTATTTTATATACAGCTCTCTTCCTGCAAAGGCTGTACGTTTAGGGCAATTACTTGTTCTTGCAGTTTTGTGGGTTTAAAAAAACGATCACAGTAGTTTGTTTGCCTTATGGCCCAACGTTAAGGTCTTTGCATATTTGATTTAACTGGAATTTGGCCTGAGAAAAGGCTGAAAGATTAAGAGTTTAACATCACTTAATGTCTTCAGATTATTTTAACAGGAGACCCTGTGGTTCACAGATGCTTTTTTTTTTTCAGTTTCGTGGTTTAAGCCGGGGGCTGGGAGCTGGAGCTTGGAGCCCAAATCCTGATCTTGTATCGTCGCCTATTTCCTGGGTGGTCTCGGAGAAAACCATCTTGAATTTCTTGTTTTGACGATTGGGTAGAGATGCTCCCCTCCCTGCATGGACCTTCCCACCCTGCGGGGCACTGAGCAGAGCAGCTAGCATTGATTCCGGCTGGGAGCGGCACTGGGAGCTCGGGGGGCTCAGGCTCTCGTAGTCTGGCTGGAGCTGGAGTCACTATGAAATTACTCAGATGCACAGCGCATGTTAATTGGGAGGGTAAAGCTGGCACCTCTGGCTCGTGAGTTTATTACCAACAAGGTGTTGAAGGTGCAGATAAAGATGCCCTTCAACCAGATGGCAGAGTGGCTTGTTTATCATGGTTGTCTTTGGTGAGCCAGACCACTGCACAGTGGGCTGAAGGTATGGCAGACACGAGCCCTGCAATGCACCTTAGCTGGCAAAGACCTCAGGATGATCACCAGTGGGTGCTAACGGATTCATTTCACCTAATTTTGACTGCCTAAAAACATCCTAGCAGGTCATTTAGGACACACTGTATGAGTACTACATAACGCTAAGGGTGGTTTTCTGACCTTTTTTTTTTTTTAAACTCTATGTCCAGAAATGATAGCATGGCTCTTGCCCTTACACTCAACCCAGTGGATACCTCCATGTACCTGCTCCATGTACCTCCTGGCCTCTGAGCCATGCCCAGGTCTGTCTGGGAGATGCTGGAGATGCAGACCAACACTGCACCAGGGCCACGACTCACACTGCAGCTGGTTGAATGTAGCTCCCAAGAACATTTCCTGGCACTGCTTAACTGTGAGCGTGCCCATCACCGCAACATCTGCTTAGTGGAGGATGACTGATCCCAGAAGAGGCCACTTGCATGATGAAATCTTCTTCTGACCTGGAAGAGTCAGCAAAGACCTCAAGGTAGGGACACACTGAGGTTTGTGTCACCCAGAGCCTCTCATCCAGATGCTGCCTGGATCCCAGTGCAATTACAGAAAAAACCAGGGGATTTTCCTCTCCTGGGAAAGCTCCAAGGGACTGTGGAAAATCTGAAGGAGGAGATGGTCCTTGCCACAGGGGAAGACTTGTAAGGGAAAAGGCAGGTGGGATTAAATTTGACCTTAAATTGAGAAATGGCAGTACATTCCTCATTCCCAGACATCAGGGCAGCTTCATGAGAAGGCCAAGGGGCCAGTAGCACAATCACCATGCGCACAGCCTGGCTGACTCAGGAGGAAAGCAGCTGCAAAGCCCATCCTCCCCATCACGGGGCAGTTGCGTCTTCTCTCATCTGCTTGCAGCCAACACCTGAGCAGAATGAGTGATTCACGAGCATGTGTGGATGTGCAAAGCCCACCAAGTTGTCAAAGCGCTGACTTATTATTCAGTCAGACATTAGGCAATGCCTACCCTTTGTGAGTTGCGGTCCATCGCTGCTCAGGTCCCATTGCTTTTGAGGTGCAAAACCCCCTCTGAGCACAGTGCACCCCACTTGGGCGCACTCCAAAGGTGGTTTGTAAAATCATAGCATCTTTATGGTTGGAAAAGACCTCCAAGATCACCAAGTCCAACCATCAGCCTACCACCACCACATCCACTAAAACAGCTGTCCTGTGTCACGGAGGATGGTGGCCCCAGCAATGTCAACATCATGCCTGTGAGTGCCTCAGGGGACTGGGGCAGCCTGGGAGAGCCTTGCAAACTGATCATGGTGCTTTCCCTTCCCCCTCACCTCCCCAGGCATTTTATATCACTCAAGCCCTTCCTCCTCTAAGATAATTAAGGGCACAGGAGAAATGAAGCTAATTCTGTTGGGGCTGTTGCATCTCTCTTATCATCAATTATTACTCCCCTGCTTACTACACTCGTGTAATTAAAGCAGGTTTATCTGCTATGAGATGAAGCGCCTTGTTCTTCAAGAACAGTTTCGGTTACAGTGGTGCTTGGCCTGAGCTTTCGGTGCCTCTCACTCGCAGGAAACTCCTCCAAACCTCAGCCAAGATGCTTGACTCCCCGTGGATGCAGGCAGACATGAATCCCCCCCCACCCGGTCACCCCCCATGACGTTCCCGCTGTAAAGGGCTGCCAATCTGGAACGAGTCATGCGGGGTCACTGACCGACCTTCCCTGCAATCTCAACCCAGCTGGCATTAAATAACAGCCTATGCCATTTTTAAATGCTGCAATCACAGTCGCCGCGGCAACCTTACAACAGACCCCGCTGCCAAGCTGTATTGCTGCTACAGCCACGCCGAGCCCCGGGGACAGATTTAGTAGAGGCATAAAGCAAAACTGAACCAAAGGGCACAAGGACAGCACAAGGCCTTTCATTCCTCTGAAAGAGAGGGATGAGCCTCATGAGATCCCCAGCGTCTTTGTGTAAGAGCATGATATTACAGGAAAAGGGAAAGGAGGGGAAGGAGGGACGCTCTCTGCCTCCTCTGCCTGCAGATAGCCTGAAAAGAGAAGGGGCAGATCTGGCAGGGAGCAGGGGAACGCACTGGCCACCACCCAACGTTAGGTCACCAGCTTGAAGACCAGGAGGGACCTTGTCTGGGTGAAGGCTTGCTGCAGGTCTTAGAGTTGCTGCACACCCCTCAACCAGACCCCGCCATCCAGAAGGGCATCGAGCGTTGATGTACACCCTCCAAGTGACAGCAGTCCATCCAAGAGCTGTGATGAGTTGCTCCACACCTTCTTGCCTTTTAGGAGTCTCCTTCCCTGCTGGCTTCACGAGACTCCAAACAGGCAGTGCTTTAACAAACTTGGGCTTGGATCAGTGCCACTCTCCCTTACATTTCACCCCACTGTCTCAGGTTCAAGGATGCAGTTATCACAGTGTAAAGAGTTACAGAGCGCTAGCTGTGCCATGGTTACTATCTTTTATAGCGCTAAGCGTTCCTCACAAATGCAGGGTAACATATTCACTTAATTTTTTTTTTTCATTATAGCTACAGTTGTTCATGCTTTTTGTCTTAAAGGCCCATATAAGCCTGAGGATGAAGACCAAAATTAAGGATCCATGTGAGGGGATCTCTCTCTATAAGGTGCAGTCTCTAGTCTCTGTAGAAATAAAAGTTGCAGTCATGACATTGGTAACAAATCCCAAACCTGTGCTAAAACCAGGATCACCTGAGTGCCCGTAAGTCAGCAGTTTGAGGAGGACAAAAAATTGTTCTCCTAAGTTAGTTTTTATTACTTGAAAGTTCATGTTCAGCAGGAGTGTGTGCATCTCCTGAAGATACTGTGTCAGGTTCGGCCAGGTCTGACTTTGCTCCTGGAGCTGGCTTTTGTGACCACACTCCCGTAAATATGAGATGAACAGCAACTGCAGGGAATATTGTGGCTGCCTCTGCCAGCACCTTGGGGCTTTACTACAAGGTGGTTATTGATCCCAGGAGATAACAGCCTTAGGAACATCCTTTAGAAACCTATGGTATCTCCCACAGTTGATTAGGTTGTAAATTAATGGTGATTATTCTCAGAACTTTGGAGTCAGCTCTACTTTATTGTTTGGGGTTTTTTTAAGGAGAGAAATAATCATGGCTTATTTTCATAAGAATGTTCTTAAATCTTATTGATGAGAGTGCATTTCAGGGCTCATTTAAATGAAGCATGTCCTCAAAGTCTTTGCTGAATCAAAGCTTAGAGCTCTTCCATCACATCATGCTTTTTTCTTTTTTTTTTTTTTTTTTTTTTCTCCCTTCACCTTTTAGTTACAAGATCCTCAGGGCAGAGATTGCTTGATACGAGTTTTGGCTGTGAGGCTGGGGGTGTTGTGATGCCAACAGGATACAGCCTTGCGATAAGGCACAGCTCCGTGTGATGCGATACGTGCCACCGGTGTTTGATGTATTTGATCCCAAACCATGCAAAACAAGAAGAACATTACATTCCTTTACCTTCTATTCACGTATTTCACCACAAGAGCTGTTATGTGGCCATTCCACAGTGGGCGTGAAAGATTAACATCTACGATAGCAGAGCCAAACCCTGACTGGAGATAATTATGTAGAAGGTATCTCATCCTCCCTGGGGTCACTCTTCTACCAAGTGCTTTTACTCAACCTGCCAGTTTTTTGGGGAGGGGGAGATAAACTTGCTGGAACATGCCTCCCGAGTTGCAGAGCTGTTAATATTGAATAGAGCTGGCTGCTCGTTTCCTCTTCTACCTGCTGTCTTCTCTGCTTTTGACAATGAGAAGAAATACATGCTTCATGCTTCTAGAACTGCAGTGAGGACATTCCTCAGCTTCTAGGCTGAAAAGCATCTGCGTTTTCTAGAAGCGGGCAAGAAAAAAGAACATGGAAGTAGAAAACCAGTCATTTTATTTATTTTCAGTAAGAGACGAAGGACATATCATGCAGCTTTTGGGGATTTCACGCAAACCTTGACATGCTGCAGTCACCAGAGGTGAAAAGGAAAATGTAGACCCTGTGATGTGAAATTGTAGGACCTTGTTTGTTCCGCAGCCAGTGCCTCAAAAGTGTCTTGGTGTATATCTGAAGTGCCGATTTGGTGTAGCACCCTAGGAGAGCACATTTCAGTTACTGCATTTCATTCATTTTTATGCTTTTCTAATGCAGATGCAGCTGAACTATACCATTGATTCATATACACACCTCTTTTCCATATAGATGATGACTTCATCAAAGCCAGTGCTCTGAAATAGCACACAGTGAAATATCACAGCAATTCTCATTTGAAGTCTATAGTGGGAGAGCAATTTCCAAAAATGAAGGGCAAAGTTCCTAATCCATAGCAGCTTTGTTGCCAGAGAGATGTGGAAGAGAAAAAACAGGACACATCCTGCATGAATCATCACTGTAACCACTCTGGATTTATTAACTGGAATTATGAGGAACACCAAAAATGATTAAAACCTCAAAATGTCTGGTGGAAGGTGTTGTCTCAAGACTGGCTATTGTGACATAATGTCATAGTCTTCCTGTTGATTTTAAGGAATTGAAGGCTAAAAGGGTCAAGCTTTCAAGACCAAATAATTATTTTTTTAAAAATTATGGTACAGCCATCATCACCACCCCATCACAGAGAGGGGTAAAGACATCCTCAGGGCCCAGGAACCTTGTCCCTCCCCAAAACAGGATGACTACAACAACCCCTCTTCCTTTACACTCACCCAGCTCATCGGTATTTGCACAACTGCTGCCTCCTAGCCCTACGTTAGAGACCCCAATCCCAATCCTCATTACTATTACCGCCAACCTCTGCAGATTTGTCCTCACCAATGTATTGAACTATGTCCTTTGTTTAACACGGGGAATGACCAGGTTCCAGGCCCAGGTTTTGGCAACAGCAGTGACAATATCTCCTTGGGATTCTTCCCCCACATTCTGCTTTATGACGCCATCCCAGTCTGCCTGGCCGGGTAAAGGGGCACAGGTCACCCCCATGCTGGAAGTGGTTTTGCTGTGCCTCACACAAAGCCCAGACCTGCATGTAGTGATCTGCCTAGCTTCTGCCTTTGACCTTCCACAAAAACAATCCCTGAGATGCCAGTAGCTGGAAACTCTGCAGGCTGGAAGAGTATGAAGGACTCTCGGGGTTGGACTAGATGACCTTTGAAGGTCATCTAGGTTCCTTCCAACCCCAACCATTCTATGATTCTATGACTCATATTTTTTGTGGGGCGATTCCGTAGGAAGGAGCGGGACTTTTCTTGTCCTTTAAGGCATATCAGTCCCCGTGTCCTCGCTCCGTATTTTACAAGATTATTCTTACACTCAAATTCAGGTCAGTCCTGTCATGGCTGTCACGGACCCCAAATTAAAATACCTGCGCTACCCAAAGGCCATTCTTGGTTCTGCAGAGCTGTCCTTGGCAGCTGGTTCCTGCAGGCTTCCAGAGCAAAGGAATCTCCTAGGCTTCTGCTTTCCCTTGCTAATTCTCTGTCAACATCTGCTGCAGGCCCCTCTCTTCTCCAGTTCTTGGCTCAGGCTCCTCTTTTCCCTGCCCTTGGACATCTTCTTTGTCCATGGACCTGAGTGTTCGTCTTGCAGTGGTTCAGCACCATGAGCTTCCTTTGGGGTCACAGCGCACAGCCATTGTGTTGTCCTCCATTTGTAAAGTCCTGGCCTGGGTTTCTGCCCAGCCTCAGACCTGTTCAAATCTTCTGTGAGGGAGAGATTTGAGTTTTGTGGTTCTCAGTGGAGAAAGCATCACCACAGTGCCCCTGGGTGAGAAATCCTATGGAGTGAGAGCCCAGAGAATCTCTTCAGTGCAGGAAACTGCCCTAGAACAAGCTGGAGGAAAAGCTTTACGGGTATCACATCAAGGACTCACTGTGAAAGGTGAGGCGTAAGGACTGTCTATAGCCCTTGCCTCTCTGTGCTCACTTAACCCTAACTCCCTTGCCCCATCCCTGGAAACATTCCAGGCCAGGTTGGACGGGGCTCTGAGCAACCTGATCTGGTTGGAGATGTCCCTGCTTTGTGCAGGGGGGTTGGACTGGATGGCCTTTAAAGGTCCCTTCCAACCCAAACCATTCTATGTTTCTATAATTCCAAGTCTTTTCTCACACCATTTTTTTTTTTTTGCCAGCTCTCCTTGCTGATGGAGAAGAGAGGAGAGAAGCAGAGATGAAAATGTGCCTTTCAGAGGAGTCTGTTTCTCCTTGGGCAGCCATCGGTATCTGGAGATAACAATATGTTTCCTCTGCATTTTAGAGAGGCTGAGAGAGGCTCAGGCAGGGAAGCTCAAAACTAAATTACCAGCCAGGTCATTTCCACTTCAAGCTGTCAGAGCTCAAGCAGAGGGAGGAGAAGAACTGTTTGTTGTTTTTTCCTTCCCGGCTCAACAGGAACACTGACACTGCAGCAGACTGGAAAACACGTCAGATCCAGGTCGTTCTACCCGGGAGTGAAACAGTGAAACACTAAACCATAGCACTCATTTAAAGATAAAGACCTCAACATGGTGGTTCCTCTAGGAACCAGCCAGGGGTTGCAAAGTCTGGAGGGGTTTTGGGGATGAATTTCCCAGGGAGAAGAAAAGAGGGTGAGGAAGTCCCAGTAACAAAGACTGGAAAGGACATTGAGAGACCAGGTCACCTCTTTTATGTCTGCGTGGTTTGGTTTTGGGCTCTGCTCCATTGCAGGCTCTCCCTGCATTCGGGGGTGTTCATCTGGGGAGGCTGGATACCCACTCCTCGCTATTTTTAAAGATGAATGTTAATATGTTTAATTGCCAGTACTCTAGGAACTGAGCCAGGACTAAAAAGTATCCACTAAGAAACTGCCAAGAAACACTGTTAAACAGGATCTAGGAAAAAAGCCAGACACAAAAATTTATGATCCTTATCTCTGCAATAATAATTTCACAGTGGTCAACCGAGGAGCAGAACAAAGGTCATTGGGTTCGTATCAGCTGGAATTTGTGAAACCCTTTGTTTCCTTTAGTCTGAGTTTGCCCTGCAGATTTCATGCAGAAGACCTTACAAATAAAAGCAAAAACCTGGCAGTCCAGACTCACCCACTTGCCCTCAGTCTTTGCTCCAGCCCAAAGAACTGTGCAATTCCAGATCGGAAACCTCCTTAGCACTGGTTGAAGCCCAACCCAGATCCTCGTCCAGGGAAGACGCATGTTTCACCTCATTTATTAAATGAGTTATCCATAGGAATGGTCCAGTGAACTTCTGTGTTACTAAAACTGCTTTTGATTAACATCAACAGTCGTGACAGGCTATCTAGGAATTCTGGGTTTGCACAAATGCAAGAGCCAACCTCATCTTAGGTTTCCTTCCTTCCAGCGGGATGGGGGACAAGCAAGGGACCCGTGAAGACCTCTGAAAATAAATTAAAGGAGAAGAGGCTTGGGTTTTATTATTATTTTCTGGTTATATAGTAGAAACAACTCTAGGCAAAATATACACAGTTTGTGTCTTCACCCTGCTGCCAAGATTCCCAACTTTACAGCGAGGATCAGATTTCAGAATGTTACCAAACCAACCCCCAAAAAATTAGTTGACTATCCAAGAATTTTGGCTTTGGAACTTATTTATTTTGAAGGTAAAGTTCTGGTCCCAGTGACTGCAGAGAAAAACCTTGAAAACATGACCTCTGCAAGCCTTAATGACTCAGAGGGTGGGATTCACTTGCCTACGCACAGGAGCCCGGTGCCATCTGAGGTGCCCTTGTATATCGGAGACATCCCACGGTGCTGGCAAAGCGACACGGAGTCGAGGGAAGACGAGCACTCCTCAGAAGCAAGAGTTGGAGTCTGGGGCTGGATACCCTATAGCATCTAACTTGGCTCTAGGAAACTGTGTTTAGACAGCTGAATCGAGCCCTAACGCACACATATGAAATATGTATAATCAAATCAATCAGTCACTCAATCAATCACAGGAGATATTTCCAAATCTTCAGATTCCGTGTCTGTTCTGGAGGCAATTTAAGCAGTATTTCAATGCTCAGGGCCATGTTAGGAACACTATTTGCTTCACTGACACTTCCAAGCATACTGAAGAATTCATCTG
Organism: Tetrax tetrax; assembly: GCA_009806455.1. Taxonomy (NCBI): domain Eukaryota; kingdom Metazoa; phylum Chordata; class Aves; order Otidiformes; family Otididae; genus Tetrax; species Tetrax tetrax. The sequence continues at coordinate 79,395 of WHYT01013982.1, forward strand.
GCCCAGGCTCTCTGCTCCCCACCCTTTCTGCTAACATCCTCTTCTCCATCCCCTGTCCCATCTGCAAGCTCTTCCACAGCCATGGGATACGTAGTTCCCTGACTGATCTCTGAGCTGCAAAATGAACATCAGAGGAGTGGGTTTTTTCCAAAAGTGTGGTACGCAAAATGCAGGAGGCAAAGACTTTCCACCGGGCGAAGGGGAAAGAGCTGTGACATGGTTTATGGAGCCCTGAGGGGTAGCAGAAGGGGCTGGCACATGAACCATCAGCAGCTCTGGGGTAGCATTACCTCAGAAAGTCAGCGCCTTCATGGAAAAGCAGGATATTTTTAGTTTAGCCAGTGTATTTAAATCATCGTGGAGTACATTAAAATTACAGTAATTATCCCACCTTCTCGTGTGAGATTCCGGGAGGGGATGGATTGGTGGATCGTGTGCTGGTGGAGTAATCTTCGGCGAGGTCCTTCTGCAAAACAGAATTATTTTGTTTCCACATTTCCCAGCTGCAGCATTCCTGGCCCGTTAATGCTTGACAGCTGAATTCTGGGATCCGCTCACATCACACCCCGCTCTCTCCAGCGGCCAGCTCTCGCAGCACTCCGGAGCTGAGACAACCCTTGTGACACAAACTCCTTCAAAACAAAAATGCATTTACACAGTCCCGGAGTTGTGAGCTCGCACGCGCAGGCGAGGCCGATGTTTTCTTCACAGCAATATTTAACCTCTGAGTTATTTCTGCTTTCCCCTTTATGGCTGTGCTGGGACGCAATGCAGGGAAACCCGACATCTCCCAGCCCCTGCTCTCGTCTCACTGCCTCACCGGCGCAGGCGTGAGAAGGGGATTTATTTCACTGCAGTAGCACCGTTGAGACAGTGCTGTTAAAAAAAAAAAAGGCAAATTTTTACACAAAAAAAAAGGCACATTCTTTTTGAGATCAGAAGCTTCATGTTTCTGATTTAAAAAAAATAAAGGGGGGGGGTGCTAAACAGATCAATCTTTTTTTCTTGATGAAGAAGCCATTTCCCTTATCAATGAAGTCATCACCAAATTCGGGGTTATGTGTTTTTAACTTCACTTTGAAAGAAGGTGCTTCTGACATCAAGATAAGGTCTCCTCCCCTCTCTTTGTTTCTTTTTATCAAAATAAGAATTTTATTAACATCTCAAGAAATGGTTCCTCCTTCTTATTGATTCACCAAAGGCAGGGAGAAGTCCCCAGAATCCCTCCAGTGACATATGTTTCTGACAGGCCTTGAACTGTCCCCCAGCCCAGCGTGACCTTGGAGGTCCCCCCAGCACAATGTCACCTTGGAGGTCCTCAACGGCCAAGACAACAGGCTCTTGGAAGCCCTGTGGGGTAGGATTCCTCCAGTGAGGCTGGGCAATCCAAACATTTGCAAGGACAAACTAATAGCGATCTTTCAAGGAGGCAAGGAATTCCCATTCTGGCCACCCACACATCGTAGCAAACTACTGGGAAGGGATCCGGGCTGTCGCCTTGTCCCAAGGCAGGATCCGCGCACAGACAGGCTGCAAACCTCCTCCCCCCACTTTCTCCAGCTCAGATGGAGAAGTCCCAATCACCCTCCTCTGCATGTGGGAAACCTTGGCAGCATCTGGCCATTCCCTTGCCTCACACCCATGTTCTCTGGCCCCTTCCCAGCTCTTCCGGCAGCATGTTCCTGATTATTTACTCTCTTTAAATGCTGCAGAAAAATGCGGCTTTTCCTGAATACTAAGTAAGGAAGAAAAGAAAAAAGGCACATTCCCTTCCTGGACTGTGTTTGTTCTCTGGTTTGAAATTTGCTGTTACTGCTGAAAGCTTTTATAAGGCTTGGAGATACTTGATCCGAGTGACCCCTGATGTTTGGGACGCTGATACGGTCGCACACCAAGTTTATTCTTGCAAGCATCTTATCTATTTCTCCACCCATCTATCCGTACACATAACTATCTTCCCCTTTCTCTCTCTCATTCCAGCACTATCTGATCAGTTGTTGGCTTTCCTTACACTTCTTTCATCGAATTCATATATTTTCCCAGAGGATGTTTTCTCCCTCTCACGGATTTTCTCTTTTTACACCTTGCCATTTCCCTCTGCATCTTGCCTTCTCCAGACCCGCTCCCCTTCTCTCCATGCTGCCAGGGTACGGTTGCGTTATGTATTCAGCATAACGTATATATATTTAAATGGGATGATTTCCACTAACGTAAACAGTCTGGCTCATTAATTTCAATAACGGAGCTGACAGCTCAGGCCTGGAGTCTCATTGCCCAGTGACACATGAGTACAGCTGCTTGAACTTGACGGGTAACTGTTTCCAGCGCCTAGTTGCACATCTGCAGGAGGAAGGAAATATTTTCTGTAATGCTGGAAAAAATAAAGCTGCTTAGTTTTCCCTCCCCACCCCCCACCCCCAGATGATGATATTCATCATTCAAACCTTTCAGCTGAGTGGGTGTTTAATTCAGAGTTTGGAGTGGGACATTTATGGTGTGTTACTAGCTTTGCTGTTGATCCTTTGTTCCAACCTTTGCAGTGTTGCCTTGACCAAGGACTTCTCCTAAGCCCCCAGAGCACCCAGAAACACTGGGTACCCTGATATCTTCAGAACTGTTTGCTTAATTAAAACTAAGAATGATGTATCTCCTCAATGAGGCTGCTATATTGATAAATTATAGCAGAGGGGAACGAGCAGCAGAATTTCTTTGGGATAGATCTAGCATGACGTTGAAGAGACTATGTCAAGTATGGGCCAAGTCCTGACTCAAGACACCAGCTTTGCTTATGGGACCCAGAAGATGAAGTTGGCAAAGCTTTAGGAATTGACTCAAACTTTTCAGGATTTCACTTCCAGTGGCTCCAGGAAAATGTGTGATTAACACCATAAACCCCCCCAGCTTTGTTTCTGCAAAGTAACTCCAGTGTTCTCACCCATCGCATCATTAGCTGCCCAGAAAGACAGAGATACCTGTAGGAAACATTTTGTGCTGCAGTCTGTAGGCAAGCTGTGCTCCTATGTTTCACCCTTCGCTTGGCATCTGAACAGCAGGAGGAAATGGATCATGAGTGCCGTTCATGGGATGCAGCCATGGGGGATAATCACTAGCTCAAATCTGAGTGAAGATGGAAGAAAAAAGTGTTGTGGAAGCAGGGCTTTCAGTGGGACAGCAAGAGACACCATGTCTGCTGGACCATGTGCTACTGTCCCCCTGACTATAAACAACAATTTTCAATCTCTAATGTTGGTTTTTCCTCTTTCTGAGCAAAAATCAGGCACTGGGGATATTGACTTGTTGCTACTTAGATAATTCTTGCCACAGCATGCACCAGCTTTGCCTGGAAATGGAGAATGAATACAGGCCTAAACATGTCAAAAAGTGTCAGAAGTTGTCCTCCTGCCTCCATGACAATCTCCCAGCAGCCCTGTCCTTTGACTGTTGGAATATGTTCTTTGAAAACTTTTTCACTGGGCAGTTTGGTCTTCTTTTGTATATTAACTCCTAGCAACGTTAGGTGAGATGAAAGCTCTGGGCTGGTTCTGGAGAGCCATCAGCTACTTTAACATGAAGAAAAAGCAAATAGCTCCCATGGAAGTCCAGGTCATGGGGTTGGACTTCAGATGATGTCTAGAGCACCAGTAAGGAAATCTACAGAGAAAAATCACCCTCTCTGCTGTACTGCAAATATCTCCCTAGCAAAGGTCTTGGAAAGCATTTACACAGTTCCTGGTAAATGAGAACACACTCACTCACAGACCTTATTTCTGAAGACAGGCTGAAGAAGTGTAAAGATATGAGCAACTGTTGAAGTTGGCCCTGCTTTGAGCTGGGGGGTGGATTGGATTATCTCCCGAGGTCCCTTCCAACCAATTTTTTTTTCTGTGATTTTGCAGTTCTACAATATCATTTTCTGTTTCTAGGTATCTGGATGTGGTAGGCTACAGAGTTTTGATCAGAGATACCTCATCAGTCCACTGTCCTGCCAGGCTCTGGTCCCCACTCCTCCAAGGGCCTGATGAAGGTGGGAATCCATACAAAATAGGTTTGGCTGTGACATGTACCATAGACACTACGTGCTTTTTTTTTCCTAAAGAGAGAAAAATTTGGTCTGGGTTAAAAAAAAATAAGATCAGAAGTCTGTTGAAAAGGCAACAGCAAGTAACATCATCCTGTAACTGATTAACCAAGCTCAAGGAGCCATTCACCTGACCCAGAGTACATATTTGCATTCAACAATGTGGTCATTTATTGCATGTTGTGACGTACTGAAACATGAACAAGGCTTTTCCTTTCCCTGTATTGCACTGAGTTTCCTTTCAACACAATAGTTGTCTCCAGGTCTAGAAGTTTGTCCTTATGAGCCTGCATTTTCCGGAGGAAACCCTTACCTATTTTGTGGCTTTAATTTTGTGTCTTTCCTCAAGCAGCAAAATTCCTTGTCCAGGTGGGAAGTCAGAAGTGGGAGGGAAGGGGCTTCGTTTTCCCTAATACTGTTAATAAAAGCTTTGATTTCTTAAACATTGATGCTCCTTGACTGCTGAGAGACTCTAGGGAGATGACTGGTAATTTTACACGAACATCAAGGCTGAGCCAAATTCTGTATCAACACCTTTAAGGATATATGTCCAAGCATCCCTTCCTTCTTGATTTTATTCAGAGTAGAAAATAAGATGTCTCTTGTATGTGATCATGTCTCACAATTGGTTTGGGGCTGAAGTGAACCCACATTGGGAACTCGGTTGACTGTGATGGGATCCCAGGCAGACTAGTCTAGCGGGAGGTCACAGCATGTAGCTGACTGAATCCCAGGTCTACTCCCAGGAGGAGGAGACCAAGTGATCTAACAAAAGTCTGCTCAGCCATGTTTTCAGGTTGCGTACCCATTCCCATAACTCTTAAAATCTCTTTAAAGATTTTGCTTTTTCTGGTTGGCTTCTTGCACAAATCTAGCACCATATGGGTGTGCTGAAATATAATGCCCTTAAATTTGCAGTCCCCAGGGGTCAACATCTGTGATTTTGGAGACATCTGATAACAAGCAAAAGTATTTTCTCTCCTCTGAGCCTTTTGATCTCAGCCTACAAGCCTGAATGTGCTGCCAGTCCATCTCCCTACTGCAGTGCTTCTCCCAGAAGACACAGGATAATGCTTATCTGAAAAACTGTCTAAAATAGTTCAGACAACATTAGATGACTCATGCTGTAGAAATGACCCATCTTCTCCATAAAGGGAGCCTTCCATGGTCAGTCCTTTAGGAGACATCCATGCTGTGGACATCTAAAAAGTGGTGAGACAAACCCTAGTCCAGGAAATAGAGAGACTACACCACTGCACGTCCTATGAGATGAGAATGGACGCATTCTTTTCCATCTTCACTTTCAGCTAATTTAAGCTTGTTTGCATTTTGCAGAGCAATAAAATAAATGTGAAACTGCTCCCTTGCCTTTCTCTGACTTTGAATAGGGCTCTGAAAGACAGAGTGGGAAAGGATTCGGGCTGCCTTAAAGCATGGACCACGTGGTAAATTATTTATTTGCCTGTTTATATCCTGTAATAAAAAATATACAAACAAAACCTTCCTTCTCCCCCTCTTTAAACTCTCAATTTACGTGTGTAGCTAGTTTATATAATCCCCAGCTCAGTTGTTTAGATCATACACTGTGTCTGAACCATTTGCAAGTGCTTAGAGAGCTTTAGTGGCACAGACCAGTGCTGGTGTCTCTGTTACTGCAGAGAACCGAGCCACATTCGGACCCAGCCACTTGCCAAGGTCACAGTCAGAGGAGGATTTCAGGGTCAAAAGAGCAAACTTGGGAAGATCTTCAGAGGGTTTGAACTTTGGAGGATCAATGTCCAGGGGCCATGCCCTGCCTATTTCTTGTGCCTCCTTTAAGGCAGACAGAGAGTTCCTTGGGTCAGGAGAAGTTTCTTCTTACAAATTTGCACGCAGCATGGGATAATGGGCTCTTTCTCTTGAGTATTAGTCTCTATAACTCCTTTCCTAACCTAAACCTTCTGAGGGGAAGAAAAGGTAGCCATAGGTTTCCTGGTCTTTAGTACTGATTGTGAACTGAAATGCCACGAGATGCAACCAGACAGTGACAGATTTCACAGTGATGTGTAGAGTGAGCTGAACTCTGACAGGCCACTGAAGGTTTTGAAAATGAGAATTCCTCATGGGTCTCATAGGGTAGAATTTGTCCCATAATGAATAAAGCTTGCAGGCACCACTTTGATCTAGAAAAACAGGCTAGAAGTTTTATTGACCATCCGTGTCCTGCTGGCCAGCTGGCAGATGAATCCGTGCATCAGGTGTGTCTGTGCCGTGAAGAAATGTTGCAGCATAACTTCTCTCTTAATCACTTAATATGAGCTATCAGGATATCCAGGTGAGACTGAGAGCTGAGCTTCACATGAGGAAGGACTGGAATCAGCTTTCCAAGCTGAAAGGAGGATAAAACAGTGTTTTGGTGATAGATCATATTCAAAAGTAGGTCAAAGAGGACAGTCAATCTCTTCATAGTCAAACTGCTCTCTGAGTGCTTTCCAGAGCACCTGGCAGTATGTGACGTGTTTGTCCTCACAACTCACTGCATGGGTGTCATAGGCATGGAGACAAGTGATTCTGTCTTGCTCAGGTCTGCCCTCACCCATATTCCCCCAGCTCAAACCTGACCTTTTCTTCTCCTTAAGTCAGGCATCTGTATAGACCTTCTGAGTGATGGGATGACAGGATGCTAATTCAGGCAGTGCTGGTGCAGAATTACCAGCTCCACCATTTAAACTGATGAGTCAAATCCCATGCACCCTCAAAAAAGCAAGTTCTCATAAATCTGATAAAGGCCTGATCCTTCTAAATCTTCAATGTTGACCCTAATCTTCATCATCATAGGAGACTGAACCATACTTTCCCCCCAAAAAATGAAAACTGAAAGGGTTTGGTAATTGCCTGACTCCAAGGAAATGGGAGAAGAGCAACAAACCTCATGCTTCTCCTGAGGAGAGCTAGGAGGTATGTGTTCCTTTGTCTCTGGTCAATGGTACCTAAAATGCCACATCCACTAGAGACATGCAACTTTTGATGAAACCTTAAGGAGAATTGACCTGAAGGTTGAATATACTGACCTTCACTTTTTCTGTTTAACTGTACTTTCTTCCTGAGTGAAAAGAACTTTCTGATGATTTTCAGCAATGCATTTCTTCTGCTTCCCATTTTTTTTTCTCATATAATTCTATCGTATGTTGACTTTCATCACTATAGATACAAAAAAAAAAATGAATCTTACCTTGATATTTCTGTACCTGTGCTTTACAACATTTCCAGGCAAATCTCTCAAGAAATTGAGAAGGATAACTTAAGCTTGTTTCAAAACCTTACTGAATACAGAAAGTACTCTTAGCAAATAGGGTAGCCCCAATTTACATATGGCCCTCCAGTGCTGTGTTTTTGATAAACCAATGAGCCCCGCAGAGCTAAGCGCTCAGAAAACTAGATGACCTTTAAAGGTCCCCTCCAACCCTAACTATTCTCTGATTCTATGATTCTAAAACCTCAAAAGGATGAGCTCTGGTTGACTGAGAACTAAAGACTCCAGTCTTCCACTAAGGCCATCCCTGGAGTAAGTAACATTTCAATGAATGCCTGTAAAGTTCAATCTCAATTTTAGGAGTCACCTCAGTGAAAATTCACACTGCAAAATCATGCAACTGATCTTTCCAATTATTTGAGCTCAGTGTGTCCTTGCTCTGCATTGATGTCCGGCACAATGGAATTCAGCTTTTAGACACTGAATCCTTTAAAATTATCTTAACATTAAAAGCCACAGTAGTGTCATTGTCTGCTGTTAAAACTTTGCCAAGCTACAAAAATAAGCATGACAACAAATTCAGGTCTGACATGATTGTCTGAAATTTTCTCTGAAGCCACTACATTCCTGCCAGACACTGCCACTTCCATGTTTTGTTCCTTGACTGCCATTTATTCAACATGTCTTTCCAGGAGGGAGATGTTAGCGGACAGACTAAGAGGAAAGCACAAGTAACCAGTGTGGCTACTCTCAGGAGCAGGGTGCAAACCTCTGCCGTGGGACAATGCAGTTATTGCAAAACACCATCATCTGGTTAAGAGGAGCCAACAAGAGCATGGCAGCGCTTTCTTCCTGAGGAGTATGGTATGGTGGCTTTGCCGAAGTCCTCACTCTGGTGGTGACCTGGGCTGGAATTCAGCTTGTGGACTCACAGTCACAAGGGAGCAATTTTTTTTTTGCCTAAATATAGATGACTTGAGCCATCTGAGATGTCCCAGAGTATCCAAGTCATCCACCTGGCAGACACCAGGCCCAGATGACTTGAGTTTACAGGTGACTTGCGCCTTTCTGGAGTTGTAGCAAGAGGCCAAGTATGACATCTTATAACATTAAAAATGCCATTGACTTTTATGTTAGTCAACTGAATCACACTCTAATGGCTGGCCATCTGCATCACAGCTAACCACTGCAAACTATGAACTTCATTGTACTGTCACAGCAGATGAGACACCTTGCTTACTTGGAGAAACCTACATGTGGAAATCTAAGTTCAGGTGTTTAATTTGGTCACTGCATTGCAATGACGGGGCTCCACGTGTAGTTATTTCTCAATCTGCAGAGGAGATGACTATACCCAGGGAAGTGTGGAGCTTGTCATTAGTATTATTCATGGGAATCGCTGCTGAGAAGAGTCAAGTCCTCTGGTCCAAAGTAGACCTTGCCAGTCGCCAGTTAGAGGGAACATTTTCTCATGCCTCTGCTGAGAAGCATCACATTTGGTACATCTCCCTTGTAGATGTCTGAGCTTGTCAGCCTGAGTGGGTTTTTTTCACAATTCAGATCTATCTAAACAGTCTGCGCAATGGAGACCAGCACACAATTAATCCTGAGGTTGGCATCTAAAACAGAGCAGATAAATCATGTCTTTAAAGTGCCTGTTTCAGTCCACGGCCTGAAAGAGAAACCTGCGGCCATGAGTTCAGAGACAGACATTTGCACTGGAGCCATCTAAAACGAGGTGAGCAGGATGCCATCTTTGATTTCTGAACCATCCCCACTCTCAAGTGTGCAAATGAAAAAGGCAGGACTCCAAGCACAGCTCGAGGAATCTCCTCTCGTTCACAACGACAGGCACTGGAGCCCAGAAGACTACTGTGGGTGGGAGCGAGCCCATCTGAACAGCTTGCTGCCACCTGGAAGCCAGGCTGAGAATGAGAACCAGATGGTAAGATGTGAGACCTTGATTAATAATAATATGAATGCCTACTCTGTACAGCAGATTTCTCATCAGCAGATCTCAGTGTGCCTCATGTGGCCATCAGTGTCTGAGAAGTTGCCTGTGATCACTTTGCAGCCAAACAAGTCTCTGGAGTCCCAAGCTCAAATGGCACCACATGTGCTTCCTGAGTATCCCAAGCTCTAACCAGCCTTCAGATGCATAGTTTTGGAGTCAGATCTGGAAGTCGTCTGGATGCAAATTGAAAATCAGGTCTGGGATCAGACTGCGACATGACTGTTCACATAGCGATAGCCTGAAGCACAAGACACATGGCAGGGACAGCTTCATGCTGGTTTCTTCTCCCATGCCAAACTCCTGGCCTTTGCCCTGCCTCCAGTGGCAGGACCCATCATATTCTTTCTCTGCCTGTTCTCCACCCTCCTTTCACTGCAATGCTGCCTGCAAAGTTCATTGCATGACTGGGGACTTAGGTTGGAGAGGTGACACTTCTTGGAGAACAGGCTCTGCTTGAGTTGGTCTACTGTTTCTGAACTTCTTCACCTTCTCACAGCGACAGACCTAAAGTTTTAGCACATCAGATGAAAAGACTCATTTAAAAACACTGTGATCTGGGGACCTCCACATATTCCAAAGCAGCTCTAGCCCAGCCTGCCTTGCCACACACGCGTTTCCCCTGTAGCCCAGCATTTCAGACACATTGCCAGCAAGCAAGCAGCCGTGACTGCAATGGCAGATCTAAAGGGCATTGCACAGGCTGCCACGGCCAAGCACACACGCACAGGTCCTGTTGCACACCCGGCGTGCAGCCGTGGAAGACACCCAGCAGCTCAGCTACGCAGCCAAGCGAGCCGTCCAAGCCTGCTGAAAACCTGGCACAGGGGATGCAATACAGCAAAATTATTTTCTTCATCTGCTCCCTCGTGCTTATCGATTGGAATATTAATAAAACCTTATTCAAAGCTCCCTCGGCTTCCGAGATTACTTGGGAATAGTCCAACGCTTCAGCCCCAGCCATGCTTGTAATGAGGAGACTGGGGGATCAAAAGCATTTTAAAATGGCCTTGCTAATCAATCATCAACAATTGGGTAAATTAAGCCCTGCAGTATTTCCTTTTGTGAGCAAGGGATCTGCCGGACGTGTCTTTAATGAGCAGATTCCTATCCCTTTAATATTCCTTAATACCTTTCTAGAGGAAATGAACCACAGGGAGACTTTGTTGGTGGAATGAAAGGAATGCAGATAACTGCTGGCCTCTGCGTTCTCATACATAGGACTGAGAAACGTCGGCTGAACAAGGGATGCTGGGTTTCACGGCAGGGCAATTTCCTTCCAAAGATCCTGATAACACTCCTGATAACTCCATTGGCCATTGCCAAAAGCAGGCATTTGTTTTCCTCCTCATTGTCAAGCTAAGCCCTGTCCTTACTCATCTCTTCCAAAGATCACGTCCACCTGTGCCTCTAAGGATCGCGTCCATCTGTGGTGAAGGCTTGTTTTCTAAAGCCCATCAGGAAGGTGGGCATGCTGCTCTTAAGGTAATGCCCCCAGCAGCAGATTCCTGTTAATTATTAACACGCAAGAGGCAATGCAAATATCACAGGAAGGAAAAGAAGCTTGGCTTATCCTAGGACTTTATTGGGCTGCTGGCTTGTGTTACCTTTTCTACAGTATGAGGCATGGCTCATTTTCTAGGTCCCTCTGAAAGACCTTTAATGAATCCTCTTTGAACTTAGGACATGGGAGGTACCCTCTGCATGTCTTCCCCTCTTCCTCTGGCATATTGTACTTGTGGTCTTTTATTGTAGGTCTTAAGTGTGTTAGAACGTCTTAGGAAGAGTTTTGTGGCCTGTAGTAAGCATTGGCTATTGGATAACAGGTTCTGCAGACTTTCTGTCCCCAGAGACATCTAGCACACCATTGTCTCCCACCCTAGAAGTCAAGACACCAGCACTTGTCAGGTTTCATAATATGAGGAACTTCTAAGCATGGAAGATGTGTACAGACGGTACCCATCTACAAAGGGACATGGCTTACAAGGAGATGTACACGACAGCTCTGCTAAATTCATGTGCCTGCAGAAGTGAGTAATTTGGATGCTTTGGCCATCTGCAAATGATCTGCAAATTATGTGACGGAAAAGTACTTTGTTCCTACATATTAGGGTTACACTGGTCTAAAGACGGTGAGAAGAGGATCAGACCCAGTGATACATTATGGAGATGCTGTCCAGCCGGATGGTGCACACAGCATAGGCAGAGGATTTCAGGGAGATTTAATTTCTGCAAAGGGAGCTCAGCTTAACAATATTTTACCTCTTAAGTGCAATGGCACAACAATTAGCACATCCAGCATTTAGCACCCTGCTTTCCCCTCGGGAGCGGAGGCGGGAAGGAGGAGCAGATCTGAGTTGAAGACTCCGGGCGCTGCCAGGATGACATGCCGCACGGGGACCCACTCCGCTCACGTTTCTTGTAGCACACGTTCCTCCTGCACAGACACCTAAAATAAAAGGGATTTTATGAGACTTTGTCCACAGGCAGCAAAAGCCGCTATCGATTACTGCAAGGCTCTTAAATGAGAGTAATTCACAACCCTCTTCAGTTTTGAAGGCAAGCTCTAATTTAATATCATTATGTCTTCATGCCCCCACACATTCCACTGTCTCATTCACTGAGCTTTTATTGGGCTCTAGATAATTTATGGCTAGATATGCTGCCTTTTATCTGACCTATTTTTAGCTATTCTTGCTTTTTACATATTTTTTTTTTCCTGCCATCACAACTGGCAATTAAAGTAAAAAGGTTTTAAAAAAAAATATTATAAAGTTCCACCCAGCTTTAACCTTTATCTCTTCTCTTCTATGTGCTGGAGGTTGCATTTGTTATTGCCACAGCATTTTGAGGATGGGAGTTTATGATAAAAACACTACTCCTAGATTTTATTTCTTTCCTTGATTCTTAATTTCAACGAAGTCCAAAGCATATGACTTTGCCTCAAAATCTCCATCAATGACCCTGCCTGGGTTGCACAGCTACTGAGTAGTCCCAGCTTGCTCCAGTTTCCCTCTGTAACTGAGGTACATAAATTTTCAAGGATTTTTCCTACAGGGATTCAAGTCCTGAACAGTTTCAAAGGAGGTTGTTGATGGGTATTCCTCAGGTTTGGACCCAAAGTTTTCAAAGCTCTTCAATGCAGAGAGACAAATAGAGCAGGTTTTACCTGGAGAGTATTTTTAAAATATATATCTTTTAATAAAACATTTGTGTTTTCTAATAATACAAATATAAATAAATTTTTGTGTTTATAATTTAATTCTATAGCAACAGAATCATAGAATCATTGAATCATAGAATGGTTTGGGTTGGAAGGGACCTTTAAAGCCCATCCAGTCCAACCCCCCTGCAAGGAGCAGGGACATCTCCAACCAGATCAGGTTGCACAATAAAATACATACCATACATAATTTTATTTATAACTAAAGTTATTATTTAAATTTTTGATATTTTAATGTTTCAAATAGTTGAATTATTTATCTGAAACAACTAGAGAAATTAAAGAAAGGTTTCAGATCTAGAAGGCTGAAGACATCCTTGTGCCCCTGAACCTTTGTTCACTTTTTCCAGTAACAGCACTTGATCTGCCTTTAAAAAAAAAATAAATCAAACCACTCTAGGTAGCTGTCTTTCATGGTGTTTGGGTTAGAACTAAGGCCACATGACAGTATAAATCAGTCCCACTGGCTTCAAAGCTATTATTTCCTAAACTTTTTCCACTAAACAATTTTGTCCGTGAAATAGATCCAGTGGCTCCCAGGGGACGGGTTTGGCCCTTTGTTCCTGGACTACGGGGCTCGGGTGCTGCATCTCCTTGAGTTCACCCCTGCTCTCCAGGGCACAAGGGAGGGTTTTCTTGGGCTGGGATGTCCAATTGGCACCCAGCGGGGCTGGTGAATGGAGAGGAGCATGGTGGCATTGTGGTGGCACTGGAGGGCACCGCTGCCATCCTGGAGAGCCCAAGAGGATCACCCAAGGATGGATATGCAGGGAACGGCAATTTGGCATCAGCTAAGGATACCATCTCACTGTTGCACTGAGAGACTTGCACACTATGCCTGGAGATGGACTTTGTCTGGAAACACCAAATTTACCAGAGGACAGAGGGGTTTTGCTGAGATCCAAGTCACCTGCAAGGACTTGGCAATTTGAGCAGATGCCATCCGTGAGACACTTAGCAGTGCCTTGCCTTGATGCAGTTTTAGGCACTCAGAAATGTTTTGTTTGGAATTTTAGACCAGTTCCTCACTCCTCCCTCCTTAGCTTTTCTTGTTTACTCCCCACCTCTGAAAACTGAGGCAAAACCCCAAAGTCTGGCATGTCTTACTTCAGGCTTCCCACATTAACTTGCAAAAAAAATCTACTATTTTGATGTTTTTCTGCTATTTTTAAGACAAATGCCATTTCCTCCATACAACAATTCCAGTTCCTGGACGTATTTTTTGATATATTTTGTTCACAACTCTTAGATCATTGTCATTTTTTTTCCCTCTTCTATTTCTGATAAATATGAAATTACTTTGTTCTAGTTATAAATGCACACATAGTGTGGTGTAATGCTATAAATATTACTTGTAATTAACTACGATATCGATGTAAATATCAGTGATGAACAGAAGAACGTTAATTAGATACACTGAATATATACAACTTCCAAAGTGTCGAAAACCCATAATTTGACTGTCCCCAAAGTTTCGGTGAGCCATGGCTTGAGTCTGCCAGAGGTGGCTGTCCTGTCCCACGACTAGATTCCCTTGGATGTGCCAGGTGTCCGGCAGGAATTCCTCCTTCATCCCAGCCCTGCGGAGGAAGGCGATGGATGCTACATCGGTGTTTTCTTTTAGAGCTGCACAGATTTACCAGCCGCATTCCCACACGTAACAATCAGGACAGTGCCGCTAACGAGATCCAACAGTCACGAGGCAGATTTCCCCTCTCCTCAGCCAACAAGAAAAATCATAAGACTGGATTTGGAAAAAAAACACAGGGTTTTTAAAACCATGCATATTAGTTGTTTTCACAGATGAGTTTCATTCAAGCAACTTTCTCCAGTCACGAGGGAGAGAAACTATTTTTTTGTTTTGTTTTAAATTTAAGATGGAAAAAAACTTCTTAAACTGCTGAATAATCACCGAGGTCCAGGAGCTGGGGCTTTTGAGCAGATGCTACAAGAGGGCACGTGTAGGTTATGTAGGACTCATCATGTGATGAAGCAACACTGCAGGTCTCTACCCCTCTGCGCATAGAAGATAATAACAAAAAGAAAATTCTAACAGAAACATCCTAATCCCACAATGCTAAAATATGAAGAGGAAAATGTGTGGCAATAGTTTACTCTTTCACCTGCCTGCTTATTGTGTTTTCCTGATTGCAAGACACGCTGCGCTGGCTATTGTATCAAGCCTGCGTGCTCAACCCTCAGGCAAAAATCTTGCCTAGCTGTAAAACAAAGCAAAAAACGCCATAAATAAATAATGTGTTTTTTTAAAAAAAATACAACCTTAAACCATTTGATACCAGCTGATTAGAACAGCTGAATGCTGTATTTAAAAAGAAAAAAAAAAAAAAGGAAAAAACATGCATTTTGGTGCTGGAGGCCAAGAGGAGTTGCTTTGGAGATCACATAAGGAGAGAGGAGTTCCCCAGCAGCAGCGGCGATCGCTGCGATCTGCGCTCTGCAGAAAACTCATGGATATGTAAAAGGGAGTAGAAAAGTGGTGTGCATTTTGGGTGGGGAAAAGGCTCTTTTAGGACATAGATGGTGCTTGCCCACCAGGTTATAAGGAAGTACAGGGACTGGTGTGCTCCAGCATCACCCGGAGGTGTCGGTACCCAGACCGGTAAAATTACAGTCATGGGTGGCATACGAGGGCATACGAGGGCAGTGCCTCCCACTTGACCCAAAAGCACATTTCGGGTGCTCCAGTGGGCAGGGAAGGCTGGTGGCGGGTGCTGGGGTGGGGAAAACAGGGTGGCTTGGGTTCGTGCCACATACAAGAGGCAAACTTGCCCCTCGCTCGCAGCCAGGCTGGCTGACCTGTGAGCAGCATTTTTCCTGGAAATCAGAGCAGGTCACATAAGATCAGGGGCGGGAGGGAGTTGAGACGACGCTCACCACTGTGATAACTGCACACGGGCTCTGCAGGGAGAGGCGCTCTCCCTCCTCGCACCCTGTGCCAGGTGGGGTTCACCACAGCCCATAAATTAACTGGATATTTTATCAGTTTTTAATTAACAATGCATTTGCATACAATGTATTTGGATACCTGCGAAACCGTATAAATAATAAATGCAAACAGCACCAATTTACCAGTGCAGTGCCGTTTAGCTGGATCAGTATTGATCCCTTTTTATAACTACACATACTTACAGGCAAAAGATAATATATTTCTTACTCATGGCATGGTTAATTATTGCTTAAAATAAATTGATACAAGCTGGCCAAGCAATATAACCCATTAGTTGTGTTTAAAATAAATTAGTCAATGTGATTTTCACTGAACTGATTTTGGGGGGTTATTTACATTTCTAGGTGTTGGTAATTTGCATAAAAACAAAATCTTTGGTGCTGAGAACAAGCACTTCATTAACTAATTAAGCTTACAAAGTGGCTCAGTGACTGGTATAGTTCATTGAAAGTTCAGGTTTCAGCTGACCAGGAATGCAATTCTGTTAAGATTTGAAGTGAATCAATCAATTAATAGGGGAAAAAACTTGCCGAAGAAAACATTTGTTTCAGCTGGGAACTGAGGGGTTTTTTTTGACTTTGAGAGATTTTAAGCACTTGTAAAAAATTAAATTGAGGCAATGTTAAAAGCAAGAAACTAATTGTAAATGAATTCTTTTTTCTTGATTTTATAATCCTGAAACGAAAAGCTTGGACATTATTGAATATAATTCCTACAGGCTCCTTTTTTTTATTAAGTTGGGGTAATTCAACAAAAGCTGTCACAAATCTGCAGGGCATTTCTGGATAGCTGAATTCCCCTTTTTTTTTTTTCTAAAAAAAGGTTTGGATAAAAAACTAGCACTGCGATTTAGATCTGTGTGAATAAGAGAGAGGAGAACCTCATGTTCCTTCCTCCTAAGGTGTCCCCGTGCTTTGTGCTGAGGATATTATTAGGACATTACTGTCCTACAGGAAAAATCCCAACCCGAGCTCGGGGCCTTACTGAGCCCCTTTGCAAAGGAAGATTTTCTTCAAAGCACCTGTAAAGCTCAGGAAAAAAGATTGAATTGAGGGGGAGGAGAGGGCGAGACCCATCTGGCTGCAGAGCAGCGGCAGAGCCACGTGCTCCTGACGCAGTTGGGGTGCACCTCACCTAATATCAGACACCCACGAGCTGCCGTGTGTCTCTGACCCGTTTGCCCCAGACTCTCTTTATGATCAGTGAAGACAAACAGACACTTTTAAGATGAGGTTTTTCTGCCCTAAATTAGTTGATAGATTTAGGAGGAGGAGAAACTCACCCTGGGCTCAGGCTGTGGAAGCAGCCAAGGGTGACCAGTTTTGGTGGAGACACCAGCACTTGGCTGGGTGACCCAATATCTTTGGCCCTGGCCAAGTTTGCTCCTGAATAGAAACGCCTGTGCTCAGCTTTACCGGCGTGACTATTGGCACTGAGGTCAGTGAGGATGGCATCTGGGAGTAACTCATCCAACTTGAGCTCTCCATGGGGGTGAGGTATGCTGCTCAGCACCTTCAGGGCCACCGCTTCGGCAGGTCAGGTGGTACAGGTGGGCAGTGCTCTGCTTAATCATAGAATCATAGAATCTTTAAGGTTGTAAAACACCTCCAAGATCATCAGGTCCAACCATCAACCTAACACCTAACACACAGACACCACCATGTCCACTAAATCATGTCCCAAAGTGCCACGTCTACACATTTTTTGGACACCTCCAGTGATGGTGATTTCATCACTTCCCTGGGCAGCCTGTTCCAGTGCCTGATCACTCTTTCAGTAAAGAAATTTTTCCTAATATCCAATCTAAACCTCCCCTGCCACAACTTGAGGCCATTTCCTCTCGTCCTACTGCTGGTTACTTGGGGGGAGAGACTGACCCCCACCTCGCTACAGCCTCCTTTCAGGTGGTTGTAGAGGGCAATGAGGTCTCCCCTCAGCCTCCTTTTCTCCAGACTAAACAACCACCGTTCCTCCAGCTGCCTCTCAAAAGACTTGCTCTCTAGACCCATCACCAGCTTCATTGCCCTTCTCTGGACACGCTCCAGCACCTCAACGTCCTTCTTGTAGTGAGGGGCCCAAAACCGAACACAGTGTTTGAGGTGCGGCCTCACCAGTGATGAGTAGAGGGGGACAATCCCTTCCCTACTGCTGGCCACGCTGTTCCTGACACAAGCCAGGATGCTGTTGGCACTCTTGGCCACCTGGGCACACTGCTGGCTCATCTTCAGCCAGCTGTCGACCAGCACCCCCAGGTGCCTTTCCACCAGCCAGCTTTCCAGCCACTCTTCCCCAAGTCTGGAGCGTTGCATGGGGTTGTTGTGACTGAAGTAGAGGTCCCAGCACTTGGCCTTGTTGAACCTCATACAATTCACCTCTTGTCAAGTTTCCTGGAAATTTGTGCTACTGCAGTGTAAGAATCTGTTTCTGCTGTCCCTTGAGGCACAAGGAATGACGCCATTGAGAAACTACAAACTGGGCCCTGCTCTTCCAGAAATATTTGATTATTTTACCCCAGGTGACAAAGAGAGCCCTGGATAGGAGGAAAGGAATGGTTGTTTAGCATCTCATGTCAGCACCAGGGAAGAGTTTGGGGATGAAAGAGGAAACCCATAACCAAATACAGGTGAGGTTACGGTGTCTGGTCTGCTCTTCTTCATGTGTAGTACCAGGAGTGGCAGATGGAGCTGTTGTTTGCAGCCCATCTCTTTTGCCTGTTCAGGCCTTTTATCTGGGAATGCCTTCAATAAGCTTGTAACCTCTGGATGAGTTACAGTCTATCAGCTAGAAAAACATCCAGATGTGATTTACAGGCTTTGCCGCACAGGTCGTAAGGAAGCACTTTCACCAGTTAATCACTTGCGCTGCTAAAAATTGTGCCTTATTTCTGCTTCCATTTTTTCTGGTGCCAGTTGTCACCCTCTGGCCACTGCCCCAGCAAGATTACAGAGCTACCTGTTCTCAAAAATCTGTTCCTTACACAGATACTAGCAGACATTAAATATTAAGATATTAAATGCCTTTTAATTTTTTGTTGGGTGAGCCAAGTGGACCAAACAACTTAATTCTTCAATCTTATTCTGGAGCAGATGGCTGCTCACAAACAGTCTCAGAGGCTTGGTTTTGATTCTCTGCCATGGGCTGGAGGCACATTTAGCACTCTTACAGGCTGCCAAACGGCTGGAGCCTTTGGGTCTTCTACATCAATGAAAATTTTGAACCCCAAGTAGGATGAAGGGCATACGCCTTTTTTTTTCCAGAACCAACTAGAAATTTGAGGTTTTTCATTTATAAGATCAGCAAAAGAAGCAGAAGATTCCAAGTTAAGAGTAATTTTACGGCTTGTCCATCTTAACTGGAAGATCCCAAGTATAGCAACCTTTGAGACCCACTGTGATCTATGTTCTTCGGATTGCACCACGCAACCTCAGGACTAAACCATCCAGAAACATTTTCTGTAGCACCATGACAACTTCTTGATCCAGCACTGCCTGTGGTGCATCCTAAAAACCCCCAAAATGTGTGATGGCCCTTTCCATAGGATTGTGAAAGGGAAATGCAAGATGGGTGGTTCGCAACCACAAACAATGCTTGTGATATGAAAGCAAGAACTGACTTGTAAAAGCAGGTATGGAGTAAAACAGGTTGAAAACCCTGGCTTATCCTAGCTCACCGTGGAGGCAGCCACGTTTCTGTGCTGCAGCACACCACACTCTGTAGCAGATGGTCGAGAAGGTGCTGTCTGGCTCCCCTTGGTTTGAGCAACCTCCCAACATGCTTCCCTCTGTAATTCCCTGAACGGCTGCACAATCAGCGCTGCCCTTGCAGGTGGTGGACTGGTAAACAGAGCACTTGGACATTGCCTAGTGATGCCCTGATGCATGCTCCAGTGTCTTGCTTTTTGTACAAATATCTTGTTTTGCTCAAGTTTCTAGATAGAAAATAAATACTTCAGCTTCTGTGTTGCAACAGTGGCTGAAGGGACATTCATACCTTTCAGTCTATGGTCACTTCTCTGGATTTTGTGCCCCTACACACTCCCTGGTAGTGTCTAAGAAAAGAAATTTCAAATTAATTCTTAAGGTATGTGAGATAATGAGTGCTTTGTGAACACGAATCCCAGACATTCCTCAAACATCTGTTCCAGGACACAAAGGTTGTGTTGTTTGGGCAAGGCTGAATCATCGGAAGTGCCCGCGTCTCTGTGTGCAGTGTAGTAGTTGGAAACTGCATCACTTGTCCTTCCAGAGCACCCGAGGTCCATGTGGGAGCCCAGGTGAGAGGGAATCTCCCCTCTGCACTGGAGGAGGGAAACCAAGGGCCAAGTAAAGGGACAGGATCAAAGCAGTGGTGAGGGTCCACCTGAGCATCCTCTAAGCCCCTAAGAGGCTGACCCCCACGTGCTGGCACAGAACAGCCTGGCTGCATTTGAGAAGCAGAAGCAAGAAGGAGCAAATGACTGAATAAGAGACTAACCCAGTCCACATAGTCCTGGGACAGGCGCAGATCCAAAGCTCATCTCTTCCCAGACTGGGGTGCGGACTGAGATACAGGGCTCTGGTTTGAGCTGCTCTCAAGCAGAGACGTCAAGACGTGCTGGCTGAAGGCTTTCATTTTTTACTGCAATTCCGCCGCCTGCCAAATCGGCTGAGCTGGGAAAACAACCTATAATTGACTACAGAGGCATGAGGTTATAATGATTTACGCTTTTTTTTTTCTGAAGCATGCACATAACCTCTACCAATTAGCCAAAAGTTAGCAAGATTTTTAATGACATTACATCCAGAGGGAGGAGGCGCTTGGGTGGGGGGAGCTGTGACCGCAAATCGCCGTAGTCTGAGTTGCAAGTCGTAGGAGCTTGAGGTCTAATGATGCAAAGAGGAGAAGGTACAGTGAATAGGTTTGGTCACAGATGAGCAAGAAGCACGTGGCTTCCCAGTTGGAAATGGGAGGCGGCCTGGCACAGACTGGAGCTGGTAAGTGGGGTTTTGCGGCTGGGCTGTAGGCATGGTGCTATGCCCCTCTCCTTAGCATCACACAGCACCTACATAGGCAAGCAGAAGCAGAGATAGTGAAGGGCATCTGTCCTCTCCCATTGGAAAGCACGGAGCTGATGGCTGAGACTTGGGCCAGTGTCACAGCAAGCACCCCGTTGGGACGAGACCAGCTGGCCCCAGGAAGCAGCTTCATCATGGCAGCAGCCAAACAGAGCTTCTTCTGCAGGGAACAAGAGGATAACTCTTCTCCATACAACCCGAAGAGATGAAGTAATCTGGAGTGAGCAGATTACTGTTCCATGTCAAACAGAGATGCAAGCCCAAGGAAATTACTTGCAAGTGCTAACCCACATGCGGTTTCCTAGGACCCAGGGAGAAGACAAAGGTCCTGCTCCTCCTCCCATCCTCCACACTTCCCTCTCCTTCACTCCCAGTCCTACCTCTTCCCTTGTGGCTGCTGGAACCCCATGTGAGCAGCTTCAGAGGAAAATTCACGTCACCAGGAAAAGCACAGGAATAGTTTTCTTCCGAAGTCACAGGTTGAACTGGCTTAGCCAAACCTCGAAGAGTGGCCGTGCCACGAAGGAAGGATCTGGGCTGCCCAGTGTGAACAGTGGCAGACAATCAGGTGCCCACAAAACCTCATGGAGATTTGCTGTTCGCATGATTTCAGGGCAGGGAGGCAAGGAGCCGGGTGTATGCCAGAGAGCACACGGGTTCAGCTTATTGGAGTCTGGCTTATACTTCTTCCTTGGATGTTATTCCTAAAGAAGACTGTGAAAAAGCAGTTGGGGACATTTGTTATAAAGGTCTGAGCAAATCCCTGACTCACTTCATGTAGGAAAGTGTGCGAGAGAACCTCTCTATTCCAGTGCCTCTCAGATCCCACTCTACTGAACCACCATCTAAATCAATGGTCTTAGCTGGGCATTGATTTGGCCCAGTGGGTGTAAATATGACCTTGACCCCCTTAAATCCTGATGCATTAACCATAATTTCATCAGCATGGAGCAAAGACTTGGAGGGTGGACTTTGGGAGTGTGGTTTGACAGCATGTGCCGCATCCTCCACTTTTTGGATCCAGCTGCACTGAAAATATAAATCACAGTTTTGCATTTTAGATGTTCACAGGCTGGATCTATATGTGTGCAATAAGTAAAATATATAACAAATATTGTGATATATTCAGACTGGGGTGCATAAAAAGGGAGTGATTCCAGCTTCTGACCCTTCCTAACCACCAC
The DNA here is from genome assembly GCA_009806455.1 of Tetrax tetrax. Classification (NCBI taxonomy): domain Eukaryota; kingdom Metazoa; phylum Chordata; class Aves; order Otidiformes; family Otididae; genus Tetrax; species Tetrax tetrax. Next base: position 101,145 of record WHYT01013982.1, read on the forward strand.
ATTAAAAAGGCTGCAGAAGAGGGATGGATTAAACACAAGTGCAGGACCCCGACAGTGTGTGAAGCTGTGAGAGGGGTTTTGTGTGTTTGCTGAAGGCACCACACTCCCCACTTGGCCATGGCAGCCATTGCCTCCTCTGGCAGAGCCGGTGCAGTCTTACAGAGCAGACGACATGCCGCGCAGACGAGGAAGGGGAAAACATCTGATGCCTTGTTCTGCTCATGAAGTCAGTCCAAGCTTAAAAAAAAGAAAAAAAAAAAGAAGCCAAGCCAGCTACTTGTCTCAAGATGGGGAGCCCCCTCTTTCAGCTCGCTCGGCTCTGCGTATTTTTCACTCCGCCTCTCGTGTTTACTATCATGTCAGGCACAAACATATTTGTTGCTAGGAGGACTCCCGGCCAAGATTATCTGTCGAAAAAGCCAGAGCAGAGCAGGCTCGATGCAGAGGTTGCTTCGACTAGAAATTTAGGGCTGGCGGGAGTGAGGACTAGGCACCAGATACACGTGGAGGAGTCAGGCTGTGAGCAGCAACACCAAAATTGCAGTGCCGGTGAATTCTGCAGCTCGTGTTCCTGCAGTTCGCGTCCAGCCCACGGTGAGACTCGGTTCTCTGATGCTAAGCCTTGCAGAAGTCAGGTGGGCAGCGAGGAGCCTTCCAAGTTAGCCATGAGGGAACAGCCATGCAACAGCCTTGGGGAATTTTTCAAAGGCCACGTCTACGGAGCACGGCACAGAAATGCCTAGGCTCTGTTGAACACCTTGCTCTGTGGATGGCTTCACCAGCAGAGGAGCAAACTGCCTTGCCGCAGCCGGTATCCCTTGGGTCTCTGTGTGTTGAGCCAATTTCTCTCTGTTGGTACTGCCCTCCGGGCTTGCTCAGGGATCTTTGCAGGGTGTGATGCCATCGGTCCCACCATGTGTCAGGCACATCTGGCTGCTCAGGCAGCTTGCCAGGGAATCAGGACTGCACAGCACTAGCTTTCCGATGAACACATGGGGTCTTCAATGCCTTGTTTCACGCAAGCCTAGATGGGGCCTCTTTGGCCAAATGCTCTAGGGGTGATGTTCAGTGTGATGACAGCCAGATTCTGTTTGTGCTGATGTGGGAAGGATTTAGGACTCAGCTGGACAGAAATAATTCCCTTGATAGTAGGTTCACTGAAGGGAAAGTAGGTAGCATGTTGCCTCTTCATTATCTCATGAAAGAAAATTTATATCATCGCCCAGGGGAGGCTGAAGCTCCTCTAGAATACATTTGCACAAGTCTGTATGGGCCTCTGGCTACACATGGAACAATCTGGGCTCACAAGGAGAATATCTCTGCTGTGTCACGGCAGTTTGGTCTTGGCTTTTACAGGTGCCTGGCCAAACGTTGTAAGATGGTCCTTGCCTGGTATCGCACTCTCTAGCTGCAAAAACCTCCTCTAGATTTCAAAGGCTACAGAAATTCCAGTCTCTGTTCCAACCATGTTTTCTTTGGGTCCCTCTCCCTAACTAATTAGCTGTTGTGTTTATTGGATATAGGAAACGCATTCCTGACGAACGTGGAAGCGCTGCGTTTAATCAAGCCCTTCAAGAAGCTTGAACAAAAAAAGTCTCACACCGCACCATAATCTTCAAACCGAAATGAGCCGCCGGCTGCCGGTAGCGGTGAGGATTGTGACATGTGTAATTTGCATAAGACCTTCACTAAATAATCGTTAGGAGCCCAATGAATATAAAAGAGGCTTGGCTCTTATCAGGTTTGATCTCAGAAGCGCTCACAGGAAAAAATTGTTAAGCATGTACATAAGCAAAACTCTTTGTCTTCTTCCGTTCAATTGCTACTTTCATTTGTCTTTAATAACATGGTATTTGCTCGCTCTTAGACAGCCGTTCGCAAGGCTGTTCCGATCCAAGGCTAATTTGTTCAGACACTTGGCTCTCCCAAAGTGATCGCTAAAACTCCTGGTACACAGAGTACTTTTCTTGAATATTAAAGCATTTAAAGCTTTTTTTTTTTTTTTTTCCTTGTCCATGCCTTGAGCAAGTATTTACACCTCGTCAGAGACAGTGTAAAAACAAGCTGATGTGTCTGCTGGGGAATGTTTTACACCTCGTTACGCAGGTGGAAACACAGGGTAGAGCAAGGCCGGGTTATTTCCAGTAGGTCATTTTCTTGTTCCGGTCAGCCCTTAACTTAGGCCAACCCTGCCCCATGGAGATACGTGCAATCACACCACTGGCTCTCGCCTATTTCTGGGGGCTGCTTCTGAGTTTGCATCGTGCAAAGCCTGGAGCTATTTTCAATACGGTTTTGGCCCCAGAGCAAAGGCAAGGGCGTTCCACCCATGGCTTCTTACATAGCTTGGAAGTCCCACCAGAGAAAGAACTTGCAGGTGGGTCAAGGGTCTGTCTGACCTGAGATGGACCACGTTACTACCAAGGCTCACCTGATACTCGCTGTCTCTCAGCACGCAGCAGAGAAAAACAGCCAGTGTCACATCCCACCACATTTGACGCTCTGGACACTAGCGCTTCAGTCCTCAAGGGATGGTCCACAGCTGCAGAGTAGAAAAACCTTGGGCTTTTTTTTTGCCAGAGGACATGAGGCAACTTCTGAGTGGTAAATATGTGTTTTGGGTTGTGGCTACCTAACAGCAGGTCTCTTTCTTCCTGCCTTGCTGTGAATGATGAGAAAGCCTCGGGCCAGAAGGAATTGTTCCTTTTTCTCCTTCAAGCTCCAGGAGACGGCAGACCGCATCTGTTTGAGGTCCAGCACCCGGGAACTGATGGTAGCATCAGAAAATGATCTGCCTGGATCTGAGGAGATGGAGCGTGGTCCCCTCGCCGGAGCAGTTTATTACCTTCACAGTTAGGGGGAAAACACAAATCCTTTTTCCCAGCTGGAGTTTGTCTGGCTTTGCCCTCCAGCACGGGTTCTTGCTATGCCTTGCTCTGATAGATTAAAGACCCTTTTAGCACCTGTTTTGTTTTGTTTTGTTTTGTTTTTTTTCCAAGAGAAGGTACTTATGTGCTGTAATGTCCTCCCAATCTTCTTTCCGATAAGCTGAACAGTACGAGCTCTGTAAGTCTCTTCTAAGCCATTTCTTCCAGCCCTTGTATCGTGTTTTGTGGCTGTTTTTGGCACCTTCCTCAATTTTTCAACTTCCTCCTGAAAA
>WHYT01013982.1:115636-176522 GCA_009806455.1 Tetrax tetrax
TTTTTTTTTTTTTTTTTTTTCCTTGTCCATGCCTTGAGCAAGTATTTACACCTCGTCAGAGACAATGTAAAAACAAGCTGATGTGTCTGCTGGGGAATGTTTTACACCTCCTTACGCAGGTGGAAACACAGGGTAGAGCAAGGCCGGGTTATTTCCAGTAGGTCATTTTCTTGTTCCGGTCAGCCCTTAATTTAGGCCAACCCTGCCCCATGGAGATACGTGCAATCACACCACTGGCTCTTGCCTATTTCTGGGGGCTGCTTCTGAGTTTGCATCGTGCAAAGCCTGGAGCTATTTTCAATACGGTTTTGGCCACAGAGCAAAGGCAAGGGCATTCCACACATGGCTTCTTACATAGCTTGGAAGTCCCACCAGAGAAAGAGCTTGCAGGTGGGTCAAGGGTCTGTCTGACCCTTTTTTTCTTATATTTCTCCCCCTATTCTTTTGGAGGGTGGGGGGAGCGGGAAAGAGACTGCGTAGTCTGGTCCCGATTGGGGCTGAACTACGACACCAGAGATGGACCACGTTACTACCAAGGCTCACCTGATACTCGCTGTCTCTCAGCACGCAGCAGAGAAAAACAGCCAGTGTCACATCCCACCACATTTGACGCTCTGGACACTAGCACTTCAGTCCTCAAGGGATGGTCCACAGCTGCAGAGTAGAAAAACCTTGGGCTTTTTTTTTGCCAGAGGACATGAGGCAACTTCTGAGTGGTAAATATGTGTTTTGGGTTGTGGCTACCTAACAGCAGGTCTCTTTCTTCCTGCCTTGCTGTGAATGATGAGAAAGCCTCGGGCCAGAAGGAATTGTTCCTTTTTCTCCTTCAAGCTCCAGGAGACGGCAGACCGCATCTGTTTGAGGTCCAGCACCCGGGAACTGATGGTAGCATCAGAAAATGATCTGCCTGGATCTGAGGAGATGGAGCGTGGTCCCCTCGCCGGAGCAGTTTATTACCTTCACAGTTAGGGGGAAAACACAAATCCTTTTTCCCAGCTGGAGTTTGTCTGGCTTTGCCCTCCAGCACGGGTTCTTGCTATGCCTTGCTCTGATAGATTAAAGACCCTTTTAGCACCTGTTTTGTTTTGTTTTGGTTTGGTTTTTTTCCAAGAGAAGGTACTTATGTGCTGTAATGTCCTCCCAATTTTCTTTCCGATAAGCTGAACAGTACGAGCTCTGTAAGTCTCTTCTAAGCCATTTCTTCCAGCCCTTGTATCGTGTTTTGTGGCTGTTTTTGGCACCTTCCTCAATTTTTCAACTTCCTCCTGAAAACGTGGGCATCAGAACAGTACTCCATGTTCCAGCATCGGACTCGTCAGCTCAGACGCTGTCTAATCAGCAGGACCATTTCCAGTGTCAGCGTCTCGGAGGAGGGAGAGGGGGAGGGAGGAGGAATCCCTGGCAGCAAGCTGCGCTTCGTCGAGGGCCCTCTGCTTTAGGATTCGCACTCTTTTCCCGGCTACGGAAACCAGCCGCTGTCAGAGCCCATCTGTTTTCAAAAGCTGTCTCCCTAAAGTGCAAGAAGACCTCATCTTGTACCCTCTAGGTTTCTTCTTGGGGCTGCCCTGGGCTTCAGTTGGTTTAATGTTTGCTTCTGCATCATGCAAACATGCATAGAGAAGGCCTGACAGCCACACTTTCCAAGCTTTAAAAATCAATGATCTGGCCTAATCCAGCTCTCCTCTCCCTCCTGGCTCCATAAGAGGTAAGCCTGAGCAACCGTGAGTCTCAGGACACCGGCCCGCAGCACATCTCTGCCCATCTGTGTGGGGACCGCAGGGCTCACGACCGAACAAGAAGTTATTTATAGCAATTCCCGTGTCCTCAGCAGCTCTTTCTTTCGAGGATGGTGTCACCGTTGCTGCTTTACTGCCCCTGTAACCACGCCAGGGCTGAGCTGTCACACCGGTTTGCGAGCCGTCCGGGTGCAATCCAGGCGGCACGGGAACAGATGAGTGGCTGGTTGTTGGCATCCCCGTGTTTGGCAGAGATGCCGGGAGCGCAAAGGTGCTGTCGCAAGCCATCTGCAGCGACAGCCTCTCCGATTCTTACTGCTCAGGCAGGGCTTCTCCTTGCAGATGGACAAAATCACAAAGTCTTGTGCTTTGCTTTTGGCCCTGCTACACTTCTCCATTTGCCTTCAGAAGCAAATCCCTCCACCAAGAGTCCTGCTAAAATAGATGTCATTGATAAAGGCTCTTCCTCTTATTCCCTGGACCTAAGATTTCTAGACTCCCAGGCAGAAAAGCGGGCTCTCCACAGTGCTACATATTTAATCAAGGCACGAAAAGACAACCCATCCAGAAAGACAACCAGAGAAGTCCTCCCAACACCATGCTAATGGTTGCATGCACAGGCAAGACCATATGGCTTTGCAAAGTAATAGATTACACCAGCAAAGCAAGCGAAGTAATGTCTTATTACAAGAGTCCAGCTTTTCCAGTGCTCTCCTAGAATGGAAAACCCTTTCAAATTTAGTTTCATGAACACCATCCTATTCATTAGTAAAGTCATGGATCACCTTCTGCTGCCCACCCTCAGCCAGCCACTTTTCCATAAAAGTGATTTTTTTTCAATGTATTTCTCTTTCAGTGTAGAAATAAGGTCTAAAATAGCACATTTTGAAATAAATTCACTTCCCAGTTACGTGAGTGTAAACTTTAGGTTTCTCCCTTTTGACACCTTTGCTATTCAGTCTGCGTTTCCAATGGAGCAACCAAACCAAGTGGGGACTTTCAGCCCCAGGCCTGCATGAAAGGAAAGCTGTCGCTGAGACCTGTCAAGAGAGTCACACACTTAGTGATTGCTAATCATGGAACAAATGAGTGAATACTTCAGATGCAGCCAGCTACTAGCATGATCACCTAAGGAAACATTGAAGAAATAGACCAAAAATGGAAAGATCTGTGGGAATGAATCCAGACTTCAGTGCAGGTTTGATATACGCAGTTGTGAGTGAAGGCTCTACCCATCAGAGCAATCTGAGATTTTATCTTTTTCGTCCTGTTTTCTCCATCTTTATGGAGCTGAGGAAAGTGCCCCCAAGGCTTAGTACCCACAGGTGCTCTGGGAACAATAGCAGCCTGGGCTGAATTCAAGATATACCCAGAAAAAAAAACATTATTCATTGCTGCTAGACATTTTTATGGACCTCCTCAATGTATCCCTCGAGTGTCTTACAAATATTAACATACGAATCCTCCTCTAAGAGGAGGAACATACTTCCTTCCTCTAAGAGCCTGTTACTGCCCAGATTTTAAAAGTAAGGAAGCTAAGGCTGAGAGGTGAATAGATCGGCCACGACCACGTAGGAAATATGTGATCCGTGTGGTCTGGACACTCCTGACCAACAAAACCTTTACCTGGCTTCTTGCCATGGAGGATAAGAAAGTGGAAAGGTTTGAGTCAAGGTTTTAAGGGAGAGTTTCCACCATGTCATGGATTCTTATTACAACAGTTATAAAGGCAGGTGCTTTTGTCCCTTCCTATCAAGCCGAATGAAATTCAAGGATAACCTCATAAACCCTTCTGCATACTCTACAATGGCTTTGCTTCGTTAGAAACTGGCACTGGTTTAAATTTCAGTATCTCGGACTCTTCTCCGGCTTCTTCCCTGAGATGACTGTGAAAATGGCAGCGCTTGGAGCCATTGCTGGCTGGAGCACAAACTGGGGCTGTATGATTTTCATTAGCACTAACGAGTGTCAGGCAGCTGACGTCCTGCTTAGGAAAATGACTGTATCTCTAAGTATTCATCCCAAATCGGCGTCCTAGCAGAACAACGGGCTCTGCAGCCCTGGCTTTCCCAGCTCTGCAAAGAGACTTAGCTCTCCTGGGGTTCTCCTTCTTCTGGTCTGTTTTGGTGATGGTGACATTTGATAACAAGCCTGTGTACAATTTGGAGTCTGCTTCCCCAGCTCCCCCAGTCACGTCAGAAATCTTTTAGTTTTTTTTTAATTTAAATAAGCCCATGGCTCCTGGAGCTGTAAACTGTATGCAAAATCTCTCTTTGGTTTTAAAAATGATTTTATGAGTCTCTTGTCACTGCAAGGAACACTGAAGAAGTGAAAAGCACTACACAGTCCAACCCTAAATAGTGCAGCCAGCCAGGAAAAGTATGCCATGTATGTTTGTTTTTTAAAAAACTTTGATGGAGATGCTTTTTCCCCTAATTAATCTCAAGATGCTGTGGGGCCTGACACAAAATTTTTGGGTAGTTCAAAGCTCTGCCCTCCAGTCATGCTCCTTCTGCCTGCAGAGGAAGGGCCAGGTGCTGGTCCTTACCCCACGGCTGAGCCAAGGGTGCTCTGCTGTCCCTGCAGCTCTCAGCCATCTGCCATCCTCCTCCTCCTCCTGTCCCAGCCCCACTGAGGTGCCCCATGGAGTAAAGTTCTTGGGGGAGTCACTGCCTGGAGCTTTGGCTGACATTTGCCCCGTTGTAGGTGGAGGTATCAAGGAGACAACTGGAACAAGTGGGAGAGAAAGGGAGGTGGGTCCATCCTCCCCTGTGATCCCACTCTGATCACCATGCTGGTCCACCAAGCTTGCACTCTCTGCTGCACACATTCAGGGGTCCCAGAAGTTTGTTAATTCAGCTGAATTGATTAATTTATTACTGCACATCAGTAAAAATGAAGGAACTGCTTAACAGATAGCGGTGTGACTTTACGGTCAGCAGCCGCGGCCAAAGTTCCCTCTGGTGCTGCCCCCCATACCGTCATCACCATCAGCCCTTGCCTCACCCTCGGGGTGAGGGGTGATTCTTGGTCCTCACCACGCTCCATCACCACCAGATCTCCCAAGAAAACCTGCTGAGCTCTGCAACTCTGCCGTCGTTCGCGTTCGCAGCTGGTCTCCGCCGGCAGCCGCTGATGTTAGTTTTCACCGGCAGCCATAGCTCGCGCTGGAGTCCGGAGAAACGAGGACATTGCACCTTTCACAGCAGCGTGTTTACTGCCGGGACGGTTTCATTCTCTCTATAGCCAAGCGAGCAAGAGGCAATAAATAACATCTCCATCCAGGGAAAAGGCAGACTTTATATGTAACAGGGGAACCCAGCAGTGACAGTGTGTAGAGGGCTGGCTTCTGAGGAGAGACTGGAGAGATGAATAATAAAATATATATCTTAGCTAAATGGCAGCCGTGAGAGGCAGAACTTGAATCTATATGTTTTTCAAGAGCTAAGGAGATGAAGAATATTTAGTGACAGGCCACGGGGACAGCAGTCAAGAAACTGATGGTTTTTCAGTCTGTCTTAGTAAGAAAAATAACATCCATGTAGATATACTGGAAGTGATAAACGCCAAGTGAGGAAATGCCTGAAGAGTCTGAACACAGACAGAGCAGCCAGGATGGAAACAGTAAGTTTGCCTTTGTGGTGAGTGGCAGGGAATGGCTTATCACAGGGCTTTAATCATTAAAGCAGTACCGAAAAAACAATCAAAGATCAGGACTCAGAGTACCAGGCTCTATATATCCTGCAAGAGCTTTCCTGCACTAAAAATTGGTAGTTTAAGGTACCAAACAAAAGGCGAGGGGTGGAGACAGGCAGACACCAGGGTCTCGGGAGGGAGGACCAGGCAGTTCTGGCCCTGCAGCCAGCAGCGAGCTTTGCTGCCAAGCCCTGGGCAAGGAAGTTATAGAGGGCAAAAACAATTTGCTTGGGCAGATCTCCCTCCTCCTGCCAGTGAGAGAGAGCAGGATTTGTGTGATCATCTGAGAAGGAAGGACCAGCAGATCCATTGCAATGAGATACCTGTCCCACACTCTTTCTTTCCAGTGCTCCGCTCCTCCTCTTGCAGAGCTCAGTGAATGACTTGGGGCGAGCCGGTACCAATCTAGGACCAAGAGCCCCAGTTCTGGGGGCATCCAGGCATGGCCCACTTCTCTGGAGCCCTTCTTCTGTATTCAGGACAACCTTGGGAACTTAGGATAGGTTGAGAGGCCATCTTTGCAAGCAAAGAGTTGTTTCAGGCAACACTGAGGGACCCAACCATATCAGATGAAAGTGCTGGTAGGACAGATTGAGGGAAGAAGCCACTCAGGAGCTTGCAACTCTCTTAAAGAGAGAGCAGGAGAAAAGCAAAGGGAGTTTGGCATCAGTCATAAACCCCCAAAAGGCAGAGGTCTGAAGAAAGAGATGGCATCTCCTGCAATCACAGTGAGCAGCACACCACACTGGCATCCTGGACAGATTCAGAGCTAACCTTTTTCCACAGCTACTTCACTCTTTCCTTGGTTCTTTCATCCACCCACATTACAGGGGCTGGGAAAGAGATTTGATCTCTCCCTGTCTGCTGGCAGGAGCCACGGTGCTGAACAACACGACCAGCACATGCTGCTGTGGGACTTCCTCCCCAGGGAGCTCCTCTTGAGCTGCTGTTCCCTTGGAGATGTCCGTGAGCCGCCCCAGGGCCCGTAAATCGATCCTGCGTGGATCCGCAGGTGACACAGACAAGGTAAAACATCCTTGGGGTGTCAAAGCCCAGGTGGTGTGGGGATGCTGACCTGCGCCGGAGCAGGTTGTGTCACCCCTGTGTGTTAGCCATCCTGTCTGGGAGAAGGAGAGGACACAGTCCTGCTGGGATATCTCCAGGATCATCCTCTCATTTTGCCACCAGCTGCTCTCCATGTCCCACAGGCTCCTGTGCCCAGGAATTTCTGAACCACACGCTCATTTGACCAAAATCAAGTCAGACGCCGCCATTTTGGTCCATGTACTAAGAGAACGGTTTCATCCTTAGAGATAAATACTGCATCCCAAATTTAGTTTGTATTGAAGGGCACGGTCCAAGGAGCCAGGGCACAAGTATCCCAATTTCCCACTGTCCTGACAATTTGTCACATGCCCTTGGTCTATTCACTCAAATTCTTCACCTCATTTGCCCGGTGTATAATGGGGGGCAAGGATGCCCATCTCCCCTGCAGCTCTGCAGAAACAGGGTCCATGCTGTGTAAAACACACGTTGTGTGGGGCACTGCAAGCAGAAATTATTCTCTGTCCTCCACACACACTGAGGGCTCACTTGCGGAAGGCAAAAATCATGAAACAGCCAGTATGGAAGAGAGAGAAATCTAATACAAGACATTCTGTTAAGGCAAGTATTTTACTTCTAGAAGCTGTCAGAGGATGTTTAATGACAGACTGAACACGTCCTCTGTGTGAAATCCGAAAAAAGCTCTAATCGAATGCTCATGAGCACTTTTTTCCTCCTGTAAAAATGGAATTTAATTAAAAATGGAGAGACAGAACCTCAGCTGACTCAGTGGGACCTTGGCCCCTGCTTCTCGGAGCACTCAAGGACATGTTTAAGTCCTAGCTGATGGCTCTGGAATATCAGCTACCGGCTGGCTCCAGGGTGGATTCCCCACCACGTTTGAGGGCTGTGTTGTTGTGGCATGGATTTAAGCACATGCTTAATATTAAGCACGTGTCGAGCTTCTTCCTAATTCAGGGCTTTTCTGATAAGGTGCTGGTGTCATGGTTTCTCCTTGGAGCCTGTCCCTGTGCACATGTGAGCAGACATATCAGAACAGTCTGGAAGAGCAAAGCATTTTGCAATGCTTTTCCAGACAGTAAATTAAGGACAAATTTATTTGGTTTGAATGTTTTGGCACTTGCAAATGCAAAATTCTCCTGTTTCCATTTCCCTCTGCTTTCCTCTTAGACCAGTATCAATATCAAACTGCTCATGGACTCAGCTCTCCAGTCTTTGGGTGAAGTCTGTAACTGGGCAAAGTAAGACTATAACTGGGCCCAGCACATCTTAAGACATCTGTATCTGCAGTGCTTCTGGACTCAGCATGGATCCAAATTGTTCCCCAGCATCTCAACACACCAGCCCTGGGATAACAGGGGCTGAAGGCAGGGGGTCCTGTGCTCATTCCGCTGCTGGAGTACCTCTTCCTAGGCCTTTAGTGGCTCACCCCTGTCAGAGAGGACCTCCAACTGCCAAGGAGGAAATAAATGAGATTTAAAGAAAGAGAAGGCTCTGGGGAGACCTTATGGCAGTCTTCTAGTACTTAAAGGGGACATATAAGAAAGATGGGGAGAAACCCTTCAGCAGAGCCCGTTGCGATAGGATGAGGGGCTAATGGTTTTAAAATAGAGGGAGGTAGATACAAACTGGATATAAGGAAAACAGTTTTTACAGTGAGGGTGGTAGAACACTGGAAGAGGTTGCCCAGAAATGTGGTGGATGCCCCATCCCTGGAAACACTCAAGGCCAGGTTGGATGGGGCTCTGAGCAACCTGATCTGGTTGGAGATGTCCCTGCTCCTTGCAGGGGGGTTGGACTGGATGACCTTCCAACCCAAACCATTCTATGATTCTAACTTGGACTCAAGCTCATGAGCAATGGACCATGTGCATGGTCACACCAGAGGAGATCACTGGGAACCCACAGTAGGACAGACAACCTGTGGGACAGATGCCAAGAGCTGCAAACAGCCTGCAGAGGTTGCTCCCCAGGATGGCGGTACTGATGCCCAGAAGGATGCTCTAGTCTACTCTCTTGAGCTGGCGTGCTTTCAAGCCAGTCCTTTTCTGTGTGCAGATGATGTGTTCAAATCCCAGTCGAAGGCACTGGAATATCAGACAGCTATAGGCTCTGGGACCCAGGGTGGGATACCAGCCTGCATTTGAGGGGTCTAATAGCAACTCACACTGCCTCTCCCATGCTTTCTGCCCACCCAGCCCTATACTGTTCACTGCACGACCTGTGCTGCTGCCAAGCCCAACACTTGGACCCCAACCCCTCATCACTGCCTGTTCTGTGAGGGACATTGGAGTGACCTGCCTGACAGGGAATGTCATAATTAACACTGCCTGTACGCTGCTGAAATATTAACGCTTCTATTAACACACTTTATTGACTTGCTTTTAACACCACAGGTGGCTTTTCAAGAGCTCAGGCTTGATTTAAATCACATCCACTGCTTATTGCTTTAATTATGAAAATAGCCAGAGCAAGGGAGCATGTTTCTGGAGCCGGGCTCTCATGAAAAGCAGGAGAGAGACAAAGCTGCATGGTTTTATTTTCTGACTGGGTATACAGAGATCAGGAAGAGGAATAGGTGTGGATGCCTCTCCATGGTCTGGTGCAGACCTTCCACAAAGATTTACCATGGGCATAAAGGGAATCCACAACTCAGCTTTTTCTCGCGGTGTTAAATTGTGTCTGTGGTGGAGCTGGAGTGAGACATACAGGGACTCTAACCTCATTTTTTAGCTCAGAGCAGAGGGCTGTGACCCAGCTCTGGTCCCACTAATGCTGACAAAACCTGGATCACATCAGGTTGGAAAGCCGCTGAGGCGTCAGACCAGAGCTCCAGCCTCCGGACACGAGCAGGTCTGTTTGCAGCAAGATAACCAATCCCAAGGCTTCGCTGCTCTGCTCCCAGCTGGACACCTCGGCCAGCAGAAAACAAATCCTCTGTCACGTCAACCCTCCCTCGCGTTACCTCTCATCTCTATTTGAGTGCTGAACCCTGCCGTTCCTCCTCCCCGCTCCCCCCACGCTCCCTCTGCCAAAGGGCAAGGGGAAGGGACACATCTTCACTCTACACCTCAAAAACCACCACAACGGAGGAAGCTGGAGGGTTCTTGCTTTTTCATGCTCAGCATTTATCTCTCCTGCAGGGTCTCTTCCCTCTCCGGGGTCTGAATCTGGAGGGTGTCAGGGCAGCGCAAGCCCAGTGCAAAGCCCTCACAGCACAGGAGGGGAGCAGGACCCATGAGCACGCTTACGGATGTGCCTGGGTTCAGTCTCAGCACCCAGTACCAGCACAGAGAGGTTGGAAGATGGGATACCCCTCCCTGAGCATCATTGCTTCTGACCCCATCGTGCTGATGCAAGGGGATGTGATTTGCCCACCCTTCAGTACCTGCGGGGTCGCATCCAGCCCTTGGTTTCCATCCCACAGCCTCCAACATTGTCTCTCTCCCACTGCCTGCTCCGGAGGCATTTCACAGCTCCTCTCCAGCCTCCCCCAAGCACGTTCCCCTTTATCCCTCCTCCTCTTCACTTTTCCACCAGCGCTGGGCCATGAAGGGAAAGCCTTTCTCCCCTGGTTTTATCTGCATACCAGTCATCGCACTCAGCCCTTGCGCTGTCATGCAAAACCGTGAGGAATGAACCCAGTGATAAAGCAGCCGGAGCCAAAGCATGGAGGCTGCAAACCCCTCGGATGTATTTCGGATCCATACATTACACTCTTCAGCAATGGGTTAAGTAGGTCATTAAAAAATGAAAACACTGGAAAAATGTTCAAAAAGCAGCATCCCATCCTCTCATTCCTCCTAAATCACAACCACATTACCTGCGCGCTGGGATGCGGTTATTTACGCCAGGTATTTCTGGCATTGCTTCAGTTATGGCTGTAAATTTTTATTACTCTGGTTGAGCTGACACCCTGCCAGAAAAGTTTGTTATGGGATAAACTGAGTTACCCCAGTGTGGGGACGTGGGATGGGTGGCTGGTGCATGGTGGGTCAGGGATGGCAGGGGCTGCACTTGTCCTATTGGCTCTAGCTGGAAAATATCTGTGTCGTCTCGGCTCCATTTCCATAGTCACTGTCAAGCTGAGGGGCTGCTTGACTCAGGACAGTACCGTCCCCTGAGCACAAATGCTGGAGGAAAAGGTGAGGAGCAGGTCCTGAGACTTATCAGGACAGAAAAGATTGGTCCATGGGTACAGCCTGGTACTTTCCAGTAAGTTAGAGCTTATAAATCACTTTGACAAAATAATTAAAGCACGGATGTGCTGTGATTTATAATACTGCCTCTCACCTGTGATACCCCAGACCACAGTGCCTCTGGATACAGTGATGTACAAAAACAAGGGAAAACCAGCCTGAGCCATGTTGTCCTTGCACCATGAAACCCCAAGTCCAGAACGACTCCAGATCAAAGGCATCGCTCTGGATCAAGGCTGCTGTGTGCCGGGTGACTCCGTTACAGCTAAAGTCTGCTGAGATCAGAGCCTCCATCGTGTGAGTCAAAGAGCGGGGCTCGGTCACCTTGACCGCGTCCTCCCTGCTACTTGAGTGGGAATCGTGCTGAAGACAGAATAAAAATTGAAGGCATGAATAGACAGTCACCTTCCTAAAATCACACAGTGTTAAACTAGTGGGAAATTCTGTTGCGGAGGCAATTACACAGATGCACGTATGCATTGAGAGCTTAGCCTGACCTACAGCTTTCCGTGATGGGCAGATATCATTATTAAAGTTCATCAGAGCAGACTCCATGCTGTGGAGGCCAGCTGAAAGCATCAGAAAGACATTTGCTCCTCATCTTTACTTGATGCAGCCATAAAAGGGAGAAATGAAGTAATTTAGCATCAGGCTAGTCCTTCGGGTGAAGGAAGAACATTGGGCCCTGTGGGTTTAACAAGGAGGTGACCCAGAGAGTTTGGCCAGATGATGAACCACACAGGTCTTGATGAGGTTTTATTTTTATTGTGGCCTCTCTGAGGGCCAGTCCAAAAATTAATAATCCAAAATTATTGCAGGAGACTATTTTACTGGGGAGGAAAGGGGTATATGGGATTCAGACATACTGTTAGATCTTCTCTAAGAGAAAAAGATGCAATCTCTCAACAGCTTCATCTAGACCACCCTGTGAGGACACACCACATGTACCTTGAGATCCTGGCCCTCTGCAGAGCAAAGCCAGGGATGGGAGGGATGCACTGGTGGTCCCACCTGGGCTGTGCCCCCTGCTTTCCTTTCCAAGGAGGGCAGAAGGGAGCAGGAGGAGAGGGGAAGTGGGGCCCAGCCTGCTGTGAACTCAGGACATGGCCAGGAGACAACCACCACGTGCCAGACAAGAGGTGCAGGCAGAACAGCTCAATACATGAGGAACTATTTAAGGAGGAAAATGAGAAAATTTGGCTCTAAATTATTTGACTAACCCAAATAACAGCAGAAAGGCTAGGTTGGGAGCCTGCTTTTAAAAGTTTCCCCTTTCCTTGGTCTAGACTTGATCAGTCCTGTAATATACACATTCATTTCCCTCTCCCCTTCCAAATCATCTGCCAGTGAGTGACATTTCAGTGGAGTGGCATCTTACTGGTACATAAATGAAGCTTTTATACATTCTTGGAAGAGGTAGTTGTCTTCTCAGATTCTTGGAATTCAAGTCAAAGATGAAAAAAAAAAGATTATTTTTTTAAACCTGCAAAACTTTTTTTTTTTCCTAACAGATGCTCTATGCAAATGTTGAAATAAGTGTATTAATATCAAGCGCAGCCATCTGTTTAAATACTTTCTCAGGGGAAAAAAAAATGCAGGAGGAGTAACGTGAAAAAATAAAGCTGAGTAGCAGGTTTCAACAAGGTTTGTGCTGTCAGATTACATGGACCAATGCATGAGGCAGTTACTGCGCAGAGCAGCCCCCAAGCCCTGCACCTTACACTGCTGTCATTGCAAGATCACCCTCTATCACAATAGTTTTAATTCCTGAAAAGCCAGGATGCTACTCAGTTTTCCAGGGCCTGATCCAGCATTCAAAGACAGCTCAGCCCTTCATCCAGGGCTCCCTTTGGAGCTGACGGGGAGATACAGGCACTTTTAGGGTGTGAATCATCTGCCATGCTTTGGGATGATCTGAATGATGCAGGCCTGTGGCTACAGGGCAAGGGAGGAACCTCCCAAATATCCTAACCTTGCTGCTAGGTGGGAGGGAGAAGGTCTGGGCTGGGTGGGCATCGTGCTGTGCCCTGGATGCTGTGCAAATATTGTGGAGGTCAAAGCTTCTCCAAGAGCAAGGCCGAAGGGTATGCTGCCCTCCTCCGTTTTGGGACCCTGCATTCTCACAGGGGTCCTGTACACCTCCATCCTCAAGTGGGGTGCAGCAGTGATCACTCCATAACCTGCGTATTTGCTCCCCAAACCCATTGGGTCCCCCCACTAGCTCCCCACAGGCACCGAGCAATGCCGGGGAGCGCAGGCGGAGCGAATCTGCCTGGTGGGATGAAGCTACGGCACTGCCCACACAATCAGTGCGAAACAAACCTCCAGCAAGGCGAAGGCTCATTAAAAATAATCAGTAGCTCTTTCAAGCTCCAGGAAGCGGTGCTGCTGAATGGAGCTGCTCTGAATGCGCGCAGATGAGGGGAGCAGCTGTGCAGAGTCAGCAAGCGTTGCAAGCGTGCCGGAGCTGCGCATTCTCAGAGTTGGTACCTGCACCCCACAGAAGACCCACTTTCTATCCCTTCCTCTCCCGTCGGATTTGCCTGGACCTCCAGCTCCCTTTCTGTAAGGTGGAGGTGGACTTAAACTTGGTCATGTCTCCCAATGGGAAGAGCTACAGGAGAGGTGGCCATTAATGTGGAATTGCATGCTCCGAGCATCACTTTTCCTGTTCCCAGCATGCCTCCCTCCATGCCCCGGGGTTTAGCACCAGGTCCAAGAACTTGTCTGAACTATTCCTTGATGGACGCTTGTAAGAAGGACGGGGAGAAACTCTTCAGCAGGGCCTGTTGTGATAGGACGACGAGTAATGGTTTTAAAACCGAACAAGGTAGATTTATACTAGATATAAAGGATTTTTTTTACACTGAAGGTGGTGGAACATTGGCCCAGGTTGCCCAGAGAGGTGGTGGATGCCCCATCCCTGGAAACATTCCAGGCCAGGTTGGACGGGGCTCTGAGCAACCTGCTCTGGTTGGAGATGTCCCTGCTCCTTGCAGGGGGGTTGGACTGGGTGGCCTTTAGAGGACCTTTACAACCCAAACCGTTCTATGATTCTACGGCATTGAACTGAGGATGGGAGAAATATATCAGCCAAGGCAAGACAGAGAGTTGAATTGACTTCCATAAATCATCTCTCTCTCCAAACACAGATGAAAGGAATAGGCAAACAAGGGAACTTCTAGCCTCCAAATCCTCTGGAAACATTCTTTCTTACAAAAGATTTTGTGGGCTGGGTGGTGACCATCAGTAGTATGTGAGGTGGAAGGTCTAACCCAGTCTGAGAGCCTGGTCCTCAGTGATGGGAGGGGATGGCAGGATGCACTCCTTGGCCATAGTACCCCAGCAGAAAGATGGTCATGCTCTGCCCATCACTCCCACCTCATTGCATCAATCCAACCTGGACCTAATCTTATTCCCCTTCTTGTTTGGGTTTTTACAGCTGCCAAAAGAAAAAGCTCATTCACAAGGCAGGCAGGTGGAGCTCAGCACCAGTGACTTAGGACATGGGTGGTGGAGACAAGTCCCAGCTCAAAGCCAGCCTCAGCAGCCACCTCCCTGCCAGAAGTTTCATGGATGGCTCTTTGTCCAGAGGAGAAATTTTCTGCATGTTTCCAAGAAGATTGGACAAGGCATTTGGGAGGCTAATGAGGCATTGAGGAACTCCGCTGGGCTTGGCTCTCGGGCTGTTTTTCTAGCTTATTTTTACCTTGGCTCGTAGTTCCCAAAACATCCATCTACCCTCAAAGTCCAGGCAGGTCTGCAGGGGACCGAAGCCCTTGGCTCACTTTGGGGAGGGTGTTATTTTCCACTTAGAGGAGAGTCTGCATCCTATGCCTGTACTCAAAAATAAAATAGACAAAAACAGAGACAAAAGCCCTTAAAAGCCAATATAAAAAGGCACTTTCAGGTCTCTCTTGCATATTATCATTTAAACTTAAGTCCTTGCATTAGGCCAGTGCAGTGTGCTACAGCATCATCCTCAGCAAAATTAAGCAGCAGTTGTTGACCAGTCCGTGCTCCACACTTTCCAGTGCTGAGGAGATACCCACAGACCTCGCTGAGGTTAGAGGTGGATTCGCAGTTGTTCGGTCTAACTTACAAGTTGTCAGCACACAAGAGATTCCACCTCTTGCTCATGGTTTGTTTGAGGTACAACATCCTCTTCTGGAAGGATAACCTACCTTGATCAAAAGACCAGAAAAGCTGTCTAATTTTTACCTTATTTTCCCATAAACGTACAGTGAGGCTAAATCTGGAAGGTGCCAATGACTCATTTTGTGGAAGACACATTTGAAGCTGCATGTGAAGGCAGATAAACACAGTATTTTGGTTTGCAAAGGTGGGAAACTGGCTCTTTTTGTGAACTATCTTAAAGCCACATGAAAGGTTCTCCCTTTGGAAAGCTGAAACATCTGCTTCATTTTTTGGACCACTTGCCCCACGAGACAGACCTCAGAAATGTGATTCCAATGGTGTCAGATGTGTGTAAGTGACCTTTAGTTCTGTTAGTGGGATCTCACATTGTGTCCAGAGCAGTATGTCAGGAGAAATGAGGTCTGCAGCTGAGGAATTCATCTAGCAGTACAGCCGCAGTGCCATTTTGCCCCTTGCTGATGGAAGAAACTGGCCAGCATGGTTATTTATGCTTTATCCCTAGATGCCTTGCAGGTGGGAGGGAGTTGAGGACCTGCCAGGGCCATCCCAGAGTTTCTCTTTGTGAATGGCCACCCAGTGCTGGATCTAGCATGATGGTCTGTAAGTTCCATCAGCATCTTACATTTGTCTCTAAATCCAACCTCTACAGAAGAGGTGGGACCTACCCTCAGGTCACCACCACACAGTGAATCCAACCAAAACAGCAACAGAGTCCTCCAGATATGGAGTAACCACACGTAGCCATGAGTGGAAACATCTTAATCTTCTCCTGCCATGCCTAATTTGGTGTGCAGATATACCAGCTTTAATGACACTGCTTGAGTAAGGCTGTTGCATCACCATGGAGGTCCCAAAGGAGGAAGATTTTCAGAAGATTAGGAGCACCTTCCCAGCTAACATTCAGGAGAGAAAATTCACCAAGGGAGAGCTTGGCCAAAGCTTTGAGCCTCAGAGGAGCCATGTTACCCCACCTCCATGTCTTCTGCTCTCTCTCTCTGAGGAAATAGCCTTTAACTACCAAAACATCCAGGCATAGTCCTACCCACATCTGGAGTGACAGTCACCTTGGGGAGCCCAGGTAAGATCTCATTCTCTGGCAGGAGGTGCCAGTTCCTCCATCCCAAAAGAGTGGAAGCAGAGACAGATGAGAGCCCTCGATGATGTGCCTCCAGACAGGGAGAGGGAGTCCAGGCCCTGCGATCCCACTCCACGCGTGCTGTCCTCCTGCATTGCATCTGCCCTGCAGAAAGCCCCATCCCATCCTTGCTTCTAGCTGCAGAACACAGCTCAAGCCTCCAGTGTGAGACTGGAGCTGAGAAACATCAGAGACCAGGGAGGCGAGCGAAGCAGCAGGGAGCAGCTTTTATTTACTGCAAGCACAGAGAATGGAGAAAGATGAAGCTTTCCTACCTGAGGAGTTGGGTGTTTTGGGTTGGGTTTTTTTTTTTTTTGAGATAGAAGCTGGACGATTAAAGAATTTCCCACCCTGTTTGCGAAGGAGATGAGCACTTATGTCCCATGGTCTGGGCAAATCTCAATGCAGGCTATCACAGTTGTCATTCAAAACCACCCCTGGGCTTTCCCTTGCACCCAGAACCCCTTCCCTAATCCCAAACTTTTTCTCATTTACCCCAGTACAGAAAACAGTGATTGCTCTTGAGATAACAGCGTAACCCAAGAGGCTCAGCCTCTGTCCGCAAATGCACATAAGAAATTTCCCCTGCGCACTGCGGCTAAATCGAATCACTCCGGGCTGAGACAGAACCGGCTTTTCATCAAACATTAACCAAGTGAAGATTATTCTTTTTTTTTTTTTTTTTTTCCATTTGGGGCTTTCTCAATCTCTGTCCATACAGGTCTGCTCCTTTTCCATCAAGGTGGGGAAGAAGATGCATAAGATCAGTGCAAACAAGGCTCCTTCCAGGTGAGAAGTCCTGGGAAGAAGGATTATTTCTGTGCCAAAGCTGCCACACGGGCTGTCACACTCGTCACTCCTCCTCCCCGAGCTGCCTGCCGCTGATCACAGCCCCAGATCCTGACCGCGAAGCTGCCGGTGTTGCTCCATGGGGTCACCAAAGCCTTTACCTCATCACTCCTATGAGTCATCTCGACTCCTTTTTTCACAGAGCAAAGGCGAGGGCTGTCAGGCTGGAAGCAGGAGAGCACACACAGCAGTAACAGGACTAAACCACTCCTCCAACGATAACAGCAGGTGATAGATTTTTGGTTGCTGCCTTGTTTTCCCTTTGCCCATCACCCCTTTGTCAGTGTGCCTCCGGTGCCCTTTGCTTTGCGTTTCCTTGTGTGTGGTTTTTTTTCTTTAAAAAAAAGCAACATAAAAAAAGCACATTTTACACCATCTGCACACGCAAAAAATAGCAAAGGGAGCCTTGAACAGAAGCTGCATTATGTTTGGAGCAGGTTCCTCCTGCCAGGCGTGACGTGATGGTCCTTTCCAAGTCTCGGCATGTTTCAGAGAGCATCCATCCTTCCTGCAGGCACTCAGGATGGCCGGGGCCAAAAACCCGACAGCTCCGCTCGCGGCTGCGCACGGTCCTGTGCAAACCTTGTGGGCGGCCGGCCACGGCGTGAATCACAAGCCCCGTTTGCTTTTGCAGGTTCAGGCTTCTGGTGGGATTGAGGCTATTTTTGTCCCCTCTTGGCTCATCCAAGAGAGGTGGGTTGTCCTGCAGCCTCCGGTTTAGCTTCTTGAGGATAAATCCCTTTGTCCCAGGCTTCCAAAGCCTTTAGAGATGAAAATGAGTGATTTTGTTATCCCAGTAAGGGTTATAAACCGAGGCATGTTTAATTTCAGCCCCTCACCGCCAGGTGCCCACGGAGACCAGAAGCAGTGTGAGACATTTACTACCTCGGGCTCACAGTCCCTAAAGCCCATGGGTCCTGAGGGCTGTGACAACCCGTCTGGGTCTGACTATGGACACCTACTACTGAGCTATTGGGTGCTCAATGGACAAAACCAGGCGCCTCTGGAAGTGTGATTCATCTGGCATACTTTGGACACCTGCCTCTTGGCATTCACTAGATCTCCATGGCCTGCAAAGGGACATGACATGATGCAATCCAGTGCTGGTACCCACCTAGGGCATCCCACCCTCTGTTCCTGGGAGAAGCAAATGGAGGTGACAAGGAGACACCCAAACACCAGCTGGGGAACTTGTTCCCATCCTCGTGCAGGAGACCAGACCGACCCAGTGACAGCACCTACCGGAGCCCAGTGCAAGGAGGAAGGAGATCCAGGCAGCAAGATATCTCAGCAGAGTTCTGGACCTTTGAGCACATGAAGTATTAGGATATTCCCTAGCACTTGAGCGCATAAATATTAAATAAGCAGCAGCAAGGAGGAGAGGGATGCCTGTGCCATTGTCACCCTGGGGCAGGAGTAGGAGCCGGGCTGTTGCATACATCCCGATACAGCCTTGTGTCACAAAGTGATCTGCGGGCCTGGACAGCAGCACCGAGCGTCCCTCGGGGGGTTTCTGCTTTCATACGGCAGCTCTTCGACAGAGACTGGCCCTGAGGTTTCCTGCTTGTTGTCCGGACCAAGACACTTAGCAAATCCCATGCAGCTAATTACACTCCAGTTCAATGCCTCCTCGCCTCTGGTACAGTTTCTCATGTTAATTATCATTACCCAGCGGGGGAGCACACATCCCCATCACATCTTGCTTTCCTCTCGCCATGAGTGAGAGATGAAGAACGCTGATGGGAGCTCTCCTCCACATCCCACAGAGATGGGAGAGGGGCACGTTCCACCACAGAGCCGGATTTGCTGCAGTCATTTGTTTGTGGTACCAGAACCAACTGGGTTGGCGAGGTAAAAAACGTCCCTTGTCAGGACCTTGCACACAGCAGGAAAACTCATGACGGGTTACGGAGTGGGAAGTTGGTTGCAGAAGGAACAGACGTCCCTTCTCCTTGAGTCAGGTCTTCTGGTTATGTTCCCCATGGCATTACCGCACGGCAGTGTTTCCCGTGGGCTGAGTGGCTCACAGCACCTTTGGGGACCTGTCTGCGCATTAATTCAGTGTAGATCAGTCTTCTCCTGGTGCTGTGAGGGCCAGCTCAGCTGGCAGCACCTGAAGCCCCCTGATGGCACCTGAAATCTAAGCAGCACTGATGGAGGCACAGGTGGGGGACAAGCAGCCACTGGGTTTGCTGCAAAACCATTGGATCTTGGCTTGGGAGAAGTAGACTGGAGGCAGACAATCTCCACCTAGCACCATCCCAGTGGTTTCTTGGCACCAAGCACCCAGCTGGTGGCATAGGGCATGGGGAGGCCTTGCATACAACTGCAGCTGTGAAACAGAGGTGCCTGAAGCCCTGATGGGCTGAAGAGCAGAGTGTGGGTCTCAGCTGGTGCAGGCTCTCCTGCAGAGATGTCTCCAAGATGGTTAAAAGATGTTGGATACAGCAGGTGGGGCATCTGCAGCCAACACACCTCTTCCTTCAGCCAGGGGAGAGTCAGACACAAGGGCTCAGACCCAGATCAATTGGCTGGTGGTCCCTCAGCCTGGGTCTTCAGTTCCGGAGGAGATGACACTGCAGAAAGTGTGTGGCAGTGGCACCTAACCCCATAAAGGCACTAGAGGCCTGGGGGAGGCAGAGGAGACCTGCAGAGCAGCAGACTTGACTGCAGTGTTGCAATGAAAGCTGGAGAGCAGCAGAGCAGGGAGGGTTGGTCTGGACCCATCCTCTCCTCAGCAGCAGGAGGAGAGCATCCCCAATTCGTAACCACCAGTTCTCCAGAAACGCGTCCCTTCGGTGAGTACCTGCAGCAAAGGGGAGGCAGGGTCTTTCCCTCCACCCCTCTCCTCCCATGGGGGTCTGCAGGGATCTGACCACTTATACCAGCTAAAATCCATCCAGTCGGGGTCCTGCATGGTGAAAAATCCCCAAACTCCCGCCCACAGCCAGTTCAAACTCACTAATATCCACCGGCACCTGGAACATGGGGACGCTGTGGGACACCCACTCACCAGGCAAGGTTCTGGGGTCCTGTCATCGCTCCCTTGCCATCTGGCTCAGAAAGCTGCAGTTGTTGCCTGCCTCTCTCCACTCCACTCTAATAATTTATTTTTTTTTCTTTTCTCCTTGGATTAAACAAACCCTGTGGTGTTTCCAGCATGACTAATTCCATAATGACAGCAATATCCCCTGCCTCCCGTGCAGCCCAGGAAGGTGCCAAGCGCCATTAAAGTGCTGGTACACATTGCTATTGCATAATCAGCTGGATCTTCCTGGGGGAAAATGAGCTGAATTAGATAGTCCCCTTTGCTGGAATAGCAGGGACCAATGGGGATTTCCACCAGAGAGATTGTTATAAAAGGAAAATCCATATGATGCTGTCAGAAACAGCCTTGAAAAAACTGCTGTTCCCTGACAAATGCCAAAAGGGAATCTGTATCTCTATCTAACATGCATTTATGTGGCTGTGAAAGTGAAGGGGCTCTTTTCTTCAGTCCTCCCATGCTTCATCCACTGTTACTCTCACACACCGCATGGTTCTGTTCATTTCTTCACTCTAGGACTGAACCTACAGCAAAAGTTGCAGTAGGGTTTATCCAACACCATTTGAATTGAATTGAGTTGAAATGGGCCCATTGCATCTGTTCCTCACCCTGGGTTGCTAAAGAAAAGTCTGGACAGCCCTGGGACCACACCTGGAGAGGCTGAGCACAGCCCCCAGACTCCTGGTGGGATCTCGGCACGATGCGTTGCCCCTCAGATTTCTGCAAGGAGGGGTGGTGACGTGGTGGTGGTGTTGCATACCAAAGAAAAGGACTGGTTTAGTCTCTGTCCCACTATCCCAGAGTGACTTGGGACAAGTAACTAGGTAAAGAACTTAATTATTTACTCTGATTTGGCAAGGAAGATGCTACGCACAAAGTCTCATTACTGATATATTGCAATGGAAATGTGTGGCAGGAGGGAGAAAATCTCACCTGCAATGCCTCTAACGTAATTCCCTTTCTTTTGCCCGAAATTGAAAGCCAATGACTGGAAATGCAGCCGAGAAAGGCTTTAACTTCCACCCATTAAGTGCTGAAAACTGACACACCTGATGATGGATAGTGAAGCATCTCTTTAATTTCATCACGGTTGCCAGCGATAACAGCCTTTGTTGGCTCTGATTTCTGGGTTGGCTCTCCTGAATCAGGAGCAGGCAATTCCCCATCTTCCCCTCCTGGGATTCACGGCTCTGGGTACAGCCCTACGCTGACGTTCCTGCAAAGCCCTGCAGTCCCTCTTCACTCATCTGCTAAATTTCCCTCACTTGGAAGCACTAAACCCTACACAGGATGTAGGAATGTTCCAGACAATTCTGTTTATTGTTAATACATTTCTATACGTGTGTGAAAGTCCCTGCAGCTCCCTGCAAAATGAACCTCCAGATGCAGATTTCGTATTGCTTCCCTTGGCCAGCTTTCCCCTCTCTGCAGAGTACGACGCAAACGGGTTTCTAGTAGCACGTAGGGGCTAACGAGCAAAGAGGGACCAGATCAGCCTCTGGGATCCTTCTTCGCTTGTGAACAAAGGTGTTCTCTAAGTGATGGCTGACCCGTTAATTGGAAGTGATACATGGATTATTTCCTGCCCACTGCTATCGTTTTATAGCCTGAAGAATGGTTTGCTCACATCAGGTTGGTTTGGGAGATAGATGTTGGTTAGGACATCATCCAAGTAAATCCAACACTCACGTTTAATAAGAGCATTCGGTGTTTGTCAAATCCTCGTTGAAGAACTCTGAGATGTTTTGTAAGTGTTATTATCCCCATCTTACAGAGAACAGACAGTGAAGGGCAGACCACAAGTGGAACAAGCACAGAGCTGGGACTAGCACCAAAATCACAACTCCCAGCACGGTGCCTGTGATTCATTGTAAGAACCAGGAGAACAAGAAGGTTTTTAGGTGAATATTTTTTTCTGGGGAATCAACAGCCTTCCCAGGTTACCTCCAAGACTTTTATTTTTTATTATTTTTGAGCTCAGCCAGGCTGGATGAATTGTCCTCCAGTGTAAGCACCAGAGCTGCCTTTGATCCTGTGCTTTCAGATAGCTTTCATCTGCAGCACAGTGGTTGCCCAGGGCTTTTTGTTGGAGTAACTGAGTGGAGAACTCTTAGTTTCCTCTCTCATAAAGAAGTTTCCCCTAGGCTTTGGTGTACACGTGTCCAGAGAGCCATCACCATGCGGGACACACAGGCACACAAGCTCTGCCTTGTGTTCCTGACATCCCCTTCCTCAGCACCTGCTTGACTTGCATCAGGGATGTAAAATCCCCATTGGGTGTGGAAGGACCCTGGGCACGTTTTACACTCCTACGTGTTGAAAGAGGGGGGGAAGGTTAAGATGACGGTTGCCTGGACAATGCTAGGTGGTTCACACACGCTCATACCCCCTCCTTCTAACAAATGGCCTATTAAAGGAAATCAGATTGACCCCCACTCTATTTATCGTCACCATCACTTGCTCTGCCCCATCAGAGATTGATGACTGCTCCTAGTATTTCCTTCTCCCCGGACCTCAGTCAAGAAATACTATAAGGCCCTGCTGTCTTTTTGGAGAGATGCAATCACAGAGCTATAGGCAATCAGCCAGATTAATTCCTGATTACAGCACAGAATATATAGCCGGTGATTTCTCAAATCCCACAATCAGCTGTTTTAGACAGCCATAAAATATAATACCGCCCATATAATGACTGAAATCCATCTCAAACACCAGGAGGATTTAGTCCCTTCTGCTAGGGATGACTCTCCATTCCTCTGACCTTCCTCACAGATCTCTTCTGCATGCTCCCTTGGGTTGAAATCCCCCTCTTTGTACCAAGGGGACCTGCAAACAGCATTCAGGATGAAATCTTCCAAGCTCTCCACAAGCATGATCGAAACTCTTCTCTGGTTTTGAAATCCAGGGTAACACCGAGTTTTCCTGGCACATTTTTCTGCTTTCTCTTGCTGACTTTGTCACACTTTGTGGGCATGCTTCAATGAGGAGTTAATTCTTCGATACAGGATTGCCTGGGAAAAGTGAAGTGAGAAATGCCTTTCAGAGCACATCAAGCTGGATTTGGAATTTGAAATCACAGAAGTGCTGTCACAGGACATATTTGCTTGGTAAGCCAAAGGAAAAAAAAAAAAAAAAAGAGATGAGGCTGAATACTTAAGTGGGCTGGTTTATACTGGCTGGCTCTGATGGTGGAAGATTCCCACCAAAGCCCAAAATGTCAATGCTAAGGCTGCCTTTGCAAACCGTTCTGTGCTTCTGGAGCTACATGATGCCCTAAAACCTTCCCTCGGTGCCTTCTCCTAGGGGCTGCCTCTAGCAGGTGGACCTGCTCCCAAAGGATTATCTCCCACATCTTCACCTTCTGCCCCAAGCAGTGCTCCTGACCCAGCAGCTCCATGGCGCAGGAGCTGTTACCACGCTGAGCAGCCCATGATCCTCTCGCAGGAGGCACGGTCTCCCCCAAACCATGGCCACTCCAAGTCCATCTCTGTTCGCTGGTGCTCTGCCTGTCACATATCCACACCACAGCCTTGCCCCCGCTGCCAGCCCTCTCACGAGGGGCTCATAACAGAGGTCCCCTTGCCAGGCCACCGGCCCCTCCAGAGGGGTTGTATTCCCATGTGAGACCCATGCAGGTGGCCAAGAGAGGCTTTCCAAGGTCTCTCCTTCCCTCCTGGCCCCTCTCCCAGCACAAGGGATGCTCACACGGAGGAGGAAGCATTTGTGTGGTTTTGCTAGAGAAGCAGCACGCTGCGTGGCACCTCTTTTGGACATCTCCCTCGCTGGAGACCTTTCCCATCCTTTTATTCCTGTACGTGGCGGAGAGCTAAGCCTCTCTGCAAGCACAGGTTATTTTTAGAAGGCTGCACAGCCAGAGACACCTTTTCACTAGCCAAAGTAAGAGGACACCAAACGGTCCTGACCTTTCTGTCCAAGGCCCCATGTCGGGCCCGTGCATTGAGCAAAGCAGAGGGTGGAAGGAGGGAAGGAAGGAATTTGTGTATATTTGTTTGGCCAACTGCCCTTGACTGGGGCTTGAGTTTATATAAAGAAGGTGAGGACACTGCACAGGGATGAAGGTTTTTTGGCCATCTCTGGGCTCAGAAGCTCAACTGACAAGGTTAGGGGCTTAAAAAGACTTTCAGAAACGTGCCCAGCAGGCCTCTTGGAAATGCTTCTCCTCATTTGACCCAGGTGTTAACCTGAACATGCCCAGTGACACTACCTAGAGATTCTAATTTTTTTTCCTGTGTCCTTATGATACCCCAGTGCCATGGCAGGAGCAGTGACGTGGTTCTGCACTTAAAAATCATAAAACACAAAATAGTGAAGGGTTGGTGCCTGCTTGCAGACAGGAGTCCTTAAAGGCAGATAAAAGGAGTCCCAAGTCTGCTCTGCCTTGTGTTGCTGTCCTCTTTCTCTTAACTCTCATCCATGGAGGTGCGGTGTTTATTTCCTCACTTTCGGATGTCACTGCTCCTGCGATTGCATGCTGCCGTGCTTGCTGGTACACAAATGGAAGAAAGGGAAACCTCGGCTCCGACCAACTTACAAGGCAATTTTAAGACAGAAGAGAGCACGTCGATGCAGGTGAACAGGGGAACAAGACACCTGCTGTGCCTTTTCCCCCGGCTTTATAACCTCCTCAGTGATAAATACGAACACGACGGACCGCAAGCCCAGTGAAGGACTCAAACGCATGCCACAATTCCGATAATTAATATCAACAGCGTCCCTATCAGCCCCAGCCCTTGGCTGGACATTAAAGCCACAGCGAGGAAGCCTCTAACACGTCTGGAGCTGCTGCAGACAATGGGGAGGCCAGATCCCTGGGAGGGCAGCAGAAGGAGAGGAGGAGTCGCTGCTCCGCGACCCCGTCAGCTCTCCCGAGCATAAGGACGCCTTTGTTTGATTCTCCTTCGGCCTCTCGTTACCCAGAGGGGGAGAGGCAGGAGATGGCAGAAACCTGGGATTTTCAAACATTTTCTGAGTCAGCCACAGTGGGAGAGGAGGAGGAAAGATTTCCTGTACCCAGCCAGGCTGAAATAAACAGGCTGGAGAGCGTGAAATACTTGCCTTGGCAGAGAGCAGAAATCTCACCTGATAAACACAAGCGCCCATGCAAACCCTTAGGGACTTGGGGGTCCCCTCAGTTATCTCCCCCCAGATCCATCCCGGGCAGCACCTTGCACACGTCCCAGCCTGGAGGCAGCATCACCATGGGTTGGGTTAGCAGGGGTATCAAGATGGGGACTGGAAGTTTTCCTTCTCGCAGCCAGGGATGTGCAAACCAGTCGACATCTCGCTGGCCCACGCACAGTGTGTCCCCAAGCTGCCCTGAGCCGGGGGTCTCCCCTTGCCACGCCATCCATTCCCTGGCTCCTGCCTCCTGTCTGCAGCAGATGGAAAAGTTTCCTGGCCTCAGGGTCTGCTCTGAAATGGGGCCACCCCAATCAGTTTATTCAGAGTTTTGTCATTTTTGGGGTGTTTTGGCTTTTTTCCCCAATTATTTTGGACAGAAGTTTTAAATTACACTGTCTCCTTCCTCCCCTCCCTCCTGTGCAATTGTCGCATGGGACTGAAATTACCTAAATGTTGAGATTTCACCCAAACTTCAGGGGGAAGAAGGCAAAAAAGCCATTAATTATCTCCAATTTGTTTTATTTATCAGGCATCAAAGAGCAATGGGAAGCTAAACAGATGTGTGGGCAAGGATGTTCAAAAGGGCTGTTGTCATTTAATGGATGAAATGATACGGAGTTTTAGCATGAGGCTGAGTTTAGGGTGATGCTGACAGAGAATTCCCGGGTTCTTTTTCCAGGACAGAAGGAAAAGCTGAGGACAACTGCACTGATTTCGGCTAAACTCAGTCAAACAGCACAATGGCTGTTCTTAACTCATTGTCAGCTCAAAGGCAGCAAAAGCAGCTCCAAACCTGAAGCAAAGGATCACGTGTCTGAAATCTTGCCTGATTTTTTCCAACTGTATCATCTAGTCTCATGAAAGACAGTAACTCCTCCTCCCATCCTTGCCTTGCTCATAGCCTGAAAACACCAGAGCTCCAACAATGCTGCTATAACAAAGGGAATGAGTCATTCATCAAAGCAAGCATTTCTGCTTGAGATTTTCAGAAAAAAAAAAAAAATCTGCATATTCATTTACTCTTGTATTTAGCTAAAAAGATCTGGTTTACCTGTACCAAATGATATTTTAAAAAAAATAATTAAAAAAAAAAGAACCCAACAAAAAAACTGTGGCTTCTTGAAATTCAAAATCAAATAACATAATTCAAATTCAAATAACATAATTTTTCAGCCATAGGCAGAACAGTGGGAACAAATGACTCGCCGAAGGATTACAGCTAGCGCAAGCTCTGGGGAAATCATTTCAGCAGCTAGATGGGTGTAAGGACACCCAAACGTCAGGAAGTGGCACCCAAAACCTGACAGCATCCAGATTTCCTGAGCATGTCAGGAAAGGAGGAAGCTGTTGCAATTTCATACCACAAATACTGATGGTCTGCCTACAAAAAAAAAAAAAAAAAAAAAAGCCACTTGGCTTGAGAAATGTTCTTGAGTTCCAGAGATGTGGTGACCACAAGGTGGGCATGTTGTCAGCTGCAGAAGTTTAACAACGCCCCAAAACCCCATTTAAAAATGGGTTAAAACACACAACCTCTAGTCTACAAGGCAAGCAGATGCTCTAGCTTCAAAGACATTTCCCTGAATATATAAATAAAGCATTATTTTTAAGTGGGATCCATGCTAGTTTGTATCTCTAAACACTGGGATATGCTCCCAGGACCAGCATAACATGGAATCGCACCGGTGCAGAAAGTCACTCCTCTGAGCTGAGGCTGCTGCTGTCTGAACAAGCTGTCTTCACCCCAGCACCTGAAGAAGCAGTGGTTTTGGGTCATTTCAGTGAATCTTAATTGCACCCGTCCAAAAGGAGTGACCTCAGCTCTGCTAACCATAAAACACCGCTCACTTCTCGGGCTTAATGGTGTGTGGCCTGCCAAGGAATCTTTTTTCTCCCTTTCAGAGACAATCTGCGGGAATTTATTGGCTTTTTAAAGCTGTCTGATCTTTCAGTGAAGGAAACTAATGGAATATCAATGACACCAGGTATTTGTCACAAGTATCATCTCTGCAGGAAATATGGGTCTGGCTTAGGAAAGCTCTCCTGCACACCGTTAACCAATTCCACGTGCAGGTCCAGGCGGCAGCTTGAATCAAACCCATGCTTCTCTGCAGCTGCAGGCTTATCAGTCGCTACCAAACACAGAAAAGCAAAAAGCATTCCTAATTCAGTTAACTAATTCAATTTAAAACCCCGATGAGGACAAGGCAGCTTGAATTTTCATGGGAGGCTGAAGTTAGGAGGACACCGTCGCAGCTGGAAAGACGAATCTTTGGTTGATTTTAAGCACTTTTTAAAAAGAACAGGTCGAATAAATGATCTTTAAAAGACTAAAGCATTCATTTTCCAATTTTTTATTGGCATCTCCATTTTTTCAGCTCTGACTTTTCACTGAACTACGCCCTATTTGGTGAGAGGTCTGCTCTTTCTTCACCTCTTTTTACTGCAATTTAATCCTAGAATCATAGAATCTTTAAGGTTGGAAGAGACCTCCAAGGTTATTAAGTCCAACAATCAACCTAACACCACCATGCCTACTAAAACCATGTCCCGATTAAGAGTTATCCAAATGAAAACGCCATCTAAGAAGTGCCAGGATAGATGTAAGTCCTCAGTTTTCAACAAAATAAAGCTTTAAACACCCAGGCTATGTTCTTCGGGGGTCATCTACCCCCATGTGCAGTACCGGAGCCTGCATTGCTGAGGTCTTGCTCTACCAGGCATCATCAGAGCCATGATCGGGTCCCCGACACTGAGATGTGCAAACATCTGACAGACAAAGCCTGGCCTTTGGGACTCAGATCTGCTTGCAGATTCTCTCATCAGTGTTAAATCCAGCTCAGTTTGACAAGAGCCTGCTAAGGACCGTGCCCAGCAGTGAGCCTTCCCACAACATGGCAGAAAAACCTGCTCTTAAAAATCCGAAATGTGCCAGAAAGAAACAAGCAACATGGCTCATTCCTCAAATATTTTGGACTGGTGTTTGAATAACAGAGAGGATGGATGCAAACGGAAAAAAAAAAAAAAAAGGCCACGTTTGTGCTCAAAGACGGCAGAAATGTTTAAGTACCTGAAGCTTCGTGTTAAATTAGTGCAAAACGTTGTGATCTGTTGCATGGTTTGGATTTCAGCTACTGCAGACCTCAGGGGAGAGGGGAAAGGGAAAGTGCAGCTCCTAATCTTGACCTGAGTCTGAAAACAGGGCATAAATTAAGCCCAGGATCCTGTAATGCCAGGAGCGTGTCAGGAGAAGCCTCCGTAGGAAGGCAGCGGGAATTTCCTGCAGAGCTTTTGACAGAGCAATTAGCAACGGGGCTTGATCGAGTAGGGAATGAAAGCAGGAGCGAAAGTAGCCGGAGGGGGGGGGATTGCCCGTTTGCTCCTGTGCCGCCGAGCTGGAAAAGCCTCTGGTGCTTGTACTTGCTTAGACCTCACTTAAACCATGATGCTCTGCCCCTTGAATTCAACTCCACTGCTCCTCTCCTGCTCAGCAAGCTCCTAGACCTCGCCGGCTTTCACGGGAAAACGGGGCTGTAATGGGAGCAGGGATGGACCAACATCACTTTTCCCATTAATTCCCATGTTCCTTCAAAGGTACCCAGAGCTGGAGACCCAAATTATGGTGGAAAGAGGGTTCAAGGCGCAACTTTCTTCTGGGGTCAAATGCTGCGGTTGTGTGTTCTGCAGATTTTACAGGCTGATTCTTAAAACGGAGCGCGGCAGCGCTGCAGGTTCCCATCCGAGCTGTCTCCAGGCGTATCTGCATCAAATGTGGGCAGCTCCTGAAACGGAGAGCAAGAGAGAGGGACAGGGAGAGGGAGCAGGAGGGAGACGTGCTACAGATACTTGCACACTAGAACATCACATGAACATGTTTAGTATTTTTCCAGTATTATCAGGGGAAAATATCATCCAAGAGGCACAATTATATCTTAGGTTCCCCTTTTTTTACAGAGATTTTAAGCAGCTGTTTTGCTTCATTCTTCTCCTTTTTCTATTTTCGAATTACAGCGTTTGCAGAAACAGGAGGAGGCTGACAGTTAACACAAGAGAAAAACCGTGGGTGCTGGAAAGGGAGAGAGATGGAGAGAGGTGCTGCCTTTCCTCACCATTTTGGCAGAAACCAGCACCGTTCCAGCCACGCTGCTCAGGCCTGCCTCGCACCAAGTGTCCTTCACCGCTCTCCAGACCCTCTAGTCCAAGCCAAAGGTCCAAGACCCACGATGCAGTGACAGGCACCCAGAGGTGACTATGTCCTGGCAACCGAGTTCCTTCCATAGATGGAGGCTTAGGCACGTGGCTTGCATGAAGACATCGACACAAAAGCAGCTAAATTTAGGCCTTATTCTGCAAGCTGGCTCCCACCTATGGTAACTTGCAAAGGGATTCTTCCTTGATGATCCATCAAAGGACAAGACCTCAGGAAGAAAGGACCTCCCACGCTCTGGGTTTTCACCAGCCCAACATGGCTGGTTCCATTTTCCTTGGGAACATCCACAACAAGTTGGTTGAAGCAACTCAGATCAGTCAGATATTTTGCAGACTTCCATCCTAACAGGTGAGACGTTCACCCACGATCATCATTGGTCAGCCAGGCCCAGAAGACTGCTCTCCCTTGTCCCTGTCGTCGCTCGTAACCATTTTGTGCTGCTCCGCTGGCTCAGTGCCGCAGCTGGAAGGCAGCAGCCCTTCCGGCTGATGCCAGGGGAGCTTGGAGCACAGCACTTTTCCACAAATTAACGTGCCCAAAGGCACCTAACATTGTACACTCTCTCTTTCTAGGCTGCCACCACAGCCACAGGGGGCTTTCCAAAAATAATCAACAATATGATTATGAGCCGCTTACTCGGCATCATTAGCAGCATTTTGATAGTGCCAACAGGCATTGATAGTGGGTGTTTCAGAGGCACCTTATCATTGGTTACCTGTGGGCATCTCTTGGGACATCTGAGGGACTTTTGACAAGGGTATGTAGTGATAGGACAAGAGGTAATGGCTTTAAACAGAAAGAGGGTAGATCTAGATTAGATATAAGGAAGAAATTCTTTACTGTGAGGGTGGTGGAACACTGGCACAGGTTGCCCAGAGAAGCTGAGGATGCCCCATCCCTGGAAGGGTTCAAGGCCAGGCTGGGCAGGGCTTTGAGCAACCTGGTCTGGCGGAAGGTGTCCCTGTGCAGAGCAGGGGGTTGGAACCAGATGATCTTTAAGGTCCCTTCCAACCCAAACCATTCTATGATTCCATGATCTGTGGCACGGGGAGGACAGAATCCTTCCTGATGCCAGGATGCTTTTTGTCCTGAAGCATGCGATCTGATTAGAGCAGAGAACCGTGAAAGCTATTATGGCTCATAAAGTCATTGAGGTGTAAAAACCTCTATTTACTGTTTGAGATCCTAGCTCTACTCATTGCCTCCTGTGGCACAGACACTCTCTAAGGAGGAATTTCTCATTGTTTATTCTCAAGGCATGGAGGGGGGAATGTTTTCAGAGATGTTTTTATTCCTTGTTCCACTGACAGGCTCTGACAGCGTTAACCTCTTCAGTGAGGATGTGCACTCATCTACCAATCTTAAGCGGGATGTCATTGACCAAAATTAGCGTTGCAAGTTAGGATTTGTCAAATTGCAATTTGACTAAATGCTTTACTGTTTGTAAAGTGACAGTCCTGACGATGCGAATACCATGACCCATTGGCTTCAAAGCAGTGTGAGCAGACCTCTTGGTCCCTTCATCTCAGGATTTGCATCTACTGAGATGTATGTCACAATCATTTTTTTTTTTTTTTTTAACAGGATACTTGTTTTTCCTACTTTCTGTTTTCTGAGAATGTCAGAACTGCTTCTGGATTATGTTTTCAAAATTTCTTCCATGTTTACAAGGCTTGTAAGCCCTTTTTTATGTCTGCCCTTATTTGTTTCACTGAATCTCAGAAGCAGCACTGAGACTGAGGATGAAAAACACAAGGACCAGGTATTCCAAGTCTCACAATAAACTCAGGTGAGACAGCAGCACAAATAAGCTGTGGGGCTGCAGCAAGGAAGAGGAGAAAGGACTCCTCACACCACTCTGTAGAGGGAAAAGAGCCCAATGAGTGCAGTGGTTTGGGGCCCACACTGAGAGCTGAAAGGGTAAGACACCAGTTAGTCCAGGAAAGATTTATTAGCATGAGATCGCCTGGTCCATCCTGTAGAGACACCTTGTGCCATCACACAAGATGGTGCTCAGAGCTCGCAGGAGCCAGGAGAAAAAAAAATCCCACTGAGCTGAGCTCATAAGGTGCATAGTCCTATCCACAAATCCATGTTAGGCACTGTAAGTTGCTAGGAAATACCAGCCCAGATGCCCAGCAAAAAAATGCTGTTTTCTTGTATGATGACAGCCATTCTCAAAGTGGCACCACTGGGACGTGACACCACTGGAGCACACCTGGCTGATGAGCGTTTGTGATGCGTTAAACTCCCACTGCCCTCCTGTTTTCTCTACAAACGTCCCATTAGGATCTCAGCAACAGTCAGAGTCGAGAATGCAAAGACAATTATGCACTGGAATTTAAACAAACCATTAATTACCAAGATACTTTAGCAGATGATGGCTCCAACAATGCTTATTACAAGAACCTTCATCAAGTTATCTGCTTTTTCATGTAAGCAGAGGTAACAATCTTAACCGAGATGAGAAAAATAATTAAAAACCATATAACAAGAGATTTTATTAATGACACGCACATCTCCATCGCTCTAAGAAAATTGGGCAATCTGTTCCAACACCACAGCTCTCCATCAAGGGTTTATATTTACCATCACTTTAATAATGACTTGTTGAAGTGCTATCTCATTCCCTTGGGTTGGCTTGGAGGAGGAGGAGATAAAGAAAGCTTTTATACATTAATAGCACCCCTTGAGGAGCAGTTCTGTGGCACAAAGCGGGGTAAAAGAGGGATAGAAAAAAAACATTGCGAAGAGGATCCCTTCTTAGCTCATAGATTTGTTTTTAAAGAACCTCTGCAATGCAATAACAAAACTCAAATTACTTGAAAAAAAAATCTTTAGGAAAAATATTTCCCCCAAAATAATCCCCCCTTTGGTTTCTCTTTATGCATCTAGGTCTGTTCTCAGTTCAGCTGGTGTCAAAGGTCTTCAGTGGGAGCAGGAGCAGACCCATCAGGAAATTTGCAAGGTTTGGTGAACCTGAATCCAGTGATTCAGGCGACCACAGAGCATAGCCCTGGGACAGGAAACTACTTTACATTGCCCTTCATAGAAAGCATGAGGTTGATGTGTCTGAAAATTGAGGTCCTCTCTTGATCTCTGAGCAAACCCTCGACAAGACAAACTCTTCTGGACCGCTCCATCAGCTCACCTGGTTTTGCCTCTGAGCACCGCACACAGGAGCATCCGCTCTTCCCATCCTCAGGCTGGCACTGACAGTGGAGTCACTGAGGAGCTGATGCACCAAGGAGCTGAGCACCTTCTCCGTTCGCACTGAACTCTGATTTACTTAATCACCACAGACTAAAGCGTGTCTAATTAAGAACAGGCGTTAGATCTGATGGGGACCCGGTTCTTGTTCTGCTCACACACTGTCTGGCTGGTCAGGTAAGTCCAATGTCCCTCACCTAGTTTCAGGCTTTCAAATCGAAATGTTTTCTTCCTTTTCCAACAGAAGT
The DNA here is from genome assembly GCA_009806455.1 of Tetrax tetrax. NCBI lineage: Eukaryota > Metazoa > Chordata > Aves > Otidiformes > Otididae > Tetrax > Tetrax tetrax. The sequence continues at coordinate 148,331 of WHYT01013982.1, forward strand.
TCAAAGCATAAATTTTACATGAAAGATGAGGGTATAGAAGAATTTAGTTTTCAGATCCCAAAAATATTTTAGGCAAAATTTTCTCTCTGTCCCAGGTATTTACATCAACATGCTCGGTCTCAGCAGGGATCCAATAGCTGTGTTTATGAGTGAGCTGAAGAAGCAACAAAATACTGTTATGAATAATACAGAAGGAAGCTTGCTCACCACAGGCTCATTGTCCAGGACAACCATAGCTCTGCATGGAGACCAGAACTTTTCTCTGTAAGGACTGCTTTCCTCTGCTAACCTGATCTTTACCGAAGACACAGCCTCAAGCGATGTGTCGTGGAAATCAGTCCCACCTCGTCCACACACCGCTGCATAGCCTTGAGTGAGTCACTTAACCTCCCGCAGATGCACATTGTATGGCTAGGGAGGCATGCACACGCCATTTCTGACATTGTCTGGCTGACGGGGTTGTAAGGTCTCTGTGATGGCATCCATCTACTAGTAGGTGTGGACACATTTCTGACAGTGAATAAATAATAATAGCAATATTTGGCTTCTCTAAGGCACTTATTCCAAGCAGATCTTGAAGTGCTGTCTAAAAGGTGTAAAGTTTCATTATTCTTGATGGGTAAATGGAGCCTTAACTCTGGCAGGAGTGTCTAGAGACTACTACGGTGCCTTTCATCCACTGTTGTCTTTGAAATACAGTAAGGAACCAAATTGCTTCATAGGATCACCCAGGGCTGAGGGCCATCGGTGGTTCATGACTCTCATTCATCAGAGCACTTTCACAGACATGTCTCCCTGACCTCCAGGAAAGCCACGCACCCACTTAGTTTACAAATAGGCTTCAGAAGGCGTCTGCTGGGCTGGCACACCAGAGAAGCTCAAGTTTTGCTTCCCAGAATGATGAAGCACTTGTTTAGCACTCATTTAGTTGGATGGTGCTGTGAAGTTATTTAACCCAGCCGAGGTTTCACTATGAGAAAAGATAAAATAGTTGAGGTCTAGTATGATCGGGGTTTTTTGTTTTTTAGTTATTTAAACATAAATAATTCCAACAGGAGAAGTATGTGCCTAACGCTGAGATGAATCAGGGCGTGCACAGGAGGTGGGCAGCACAGCCATGAAGACTTGCGAAGGGTCTCCTGTAACAAGTCACAACATGGATGCTGCAACAGCTTCAGAAGGGTCTTGCAGCTCCCTTCCAGCATGGGTTGGGTTTGTAGGATGCAGAGGGACCAGCAGTGTCAGCTTTCTAGTTAGAGGAAAAGAGACCGGCGCAAGGTCACGCTGGGGAAGCAGGGTGCTGTGAGCACCATCTGTGTCGCAAACCCAGCAATGCCAAGGGAGCGAGAAGTGATCTATTTTCCAGGAGGAAAGCAAGTCGAAGGCCAAAAGCAGGGATATTTGCCCAAGAAGAAGCAAGAAATCTCTTCCCTAGCAGATCCTGTGGGGTCACAGCCTCTAAGAGCTGGCGATTCAGACGATGCAGACCCCCGGTTCCAGCAGTGCCCTGGGCCGTACGCAGGGAGCCACGCAGAGAGGTGGCCACCACGGCTGTAGGTTTGTACCTCCCCAGGCCCCACCATCACATACACACTACAGCGAGGCTCCAGCTCTGCAGGTACCTCATTGGGATACCAGGCGACGCCGAAACCGCATCCTTTCAAAGCAGAGAAGGAAACAGCAGGGAGTACACGGCTGCACGTGACCTGGGTGACACCAGCCTGCAGGCACAAATTGCATACTTTACAAGTGACATTGGCTGTCATCGAGGGAGGTTTGTGTGAGGCTATTTAAAATTCAGCTAAACTCTGCCTGGAAAGAGGGCGGCGTGTGGTCTTCTTTTCTTTTTCACTCCCTGGGGTGACACTGTGATGTTTCTAGCAAGGAAATCCCTCTCCTGCTCCCAGATTTGGCAGTGAGTTTTGCCCCAGGGATGGGATTCACATGTTGTATGTGAATCTCTGGCTGCTCTGCAAGCTCCAGGCCAGATTCTCTGTCAGTAAGCACCATGGGAATTTATTTACATCTCCAGAGGGTCTGAGTTAGACCACCTAGAGTTAATGCAGATCAGAAGATATTCAGTTGATTTGTCCTACCAGCTCCACTATGCAGATGGAGAAACCGAGGCACAGTGCCTTTCCAGTGCACGCAGTCATAACAAGATGTCCTAAGAGTGATCTGCTCACCTTCTTCACATCACCTGGGACTGTGTCTATCTCCTCTTCTACACTACCTGTAGTGAGAGTGACAAAAGAAATGATAACCATGCACAGAAGCCCCACCTGGGATCAGAGGTACTGGGTAACAGTGAGTAGGGGATGCCTTAGCACTCTGTCTTGGCTTGTTGTTCAACCTCTTCCCTTGTTTGATGTGCATCAAGGGACTTCTCTCTCACTCAGCCCTGAATCCTACTGAGCTCAAGTATCCTACATGCATATCTTCTTAGCATCTCTTGCATGGGATGTGATGGCAAAATCATGACCAATGAAGTTATTCAAGGTGTCAGGACTCATTCTGAAGGAGGTGAGACCATCTGCTAGCCATGCAATTACAAACTTTGATATACAGTCTGTCTTGATAAACACCCTGATGATATGAGTTGTTGCTAATGAGACCAAGGACACTGTCCAACTTTCCAGGTCTCGCTGATGTGCAGGTGCAGGAAGCTGGGAGGGATACAGCCAGAATAATTGACCCAAACTGGCCAAAGAGAGTATTCCATGCCATAAATGTCCTGCTCAGTGTATAAGGGGGAGCTCGCTGGCATGGCTCCCTCTCGCTCGTTTGTTTGCTGCTCAGTTTCATTTCCATGATCGCTGCTCGGGACGGGCTGTATCAGTCATTGGGACATCGGCGGTGAGAAATCATGCAGTGTTCATTTTGTATATTGTAGTATCCTTGTATTCTGTTATCATTGTGATTTTTCTTTGCTGTTCTAGTAAACTGTCTTCATCTCAACCCACAAGTTTTCCTTTCTCCCCAATTTCTCTCCCCCATCCCGCTGGGGAGGGGGGGGGGAGTGAGAAACTGTGTGGCGACCAGGGTCAAACCACAACGATATCACACAGGGAGCTCAGCCTAGTTGACAACACATCAATATCTCACACCTCTTGAGGGTCTTGGTGGTATCTTGACCCACTTTCAGAAGCTGCTCCAAGAGGAAGGAAGCCTGTAGGCCTGTGAAATATCCTACCAGACCTGTGTGGATGCCTCAGATTCCCACAGCATCTCAAAAAAATCCCATACACCTCCATTTAAGCAACTTGGTCCACGCTACCAAGCAACTGAACAGTGCCCTGTATGTTTTCCAGGAACAGACGCATTACTCAGGAATGCATTGTTGGACACAATGCAGAAATACGTGGGTGAATTTTTACGGTCTGTGTATACAAGTGCTCAGACTCAAAGATCAAATGGTGTTTCTGGCCATAAAGTTTCTAAATGCTCCTTACCTATCTAACGGGATGTTTGCTTTGCTCAGTTCCTCGGTGTAGGCAAGACACTTTTACCGTGCTTTATCACAGGATCTCAAGTGTAAATGATTTATATGAACGCCGACGTTTATTCTATCAATGGGAACACTCATGAAGTTAAAATATAGTCAAACAAGATGCACCAGGACACAAAACCACAAGCTGCATTTCATGCATGCGCATAAACAAGATAAGCTTATCAGAAAAAGAGGTCCAAATGCATAAGGGGGCCAAAGCAAGCTCCTGATCACACAGCCTTGAGTCCATGGCCAACGTGACTATCAGAGTGTTTCCAGAAGAGCAAGTTATAATCCATGTAGCCATGTTGGCATGTGTAAAATAAGGAATTGGCGGCACTCGTTAAGAGAGAAAAAAAAAAGAAAAACATGAAAAAGAAAGTAGCTTTACTAGTGCTTCCAGTGTTGAATCATCGGCATTCAGGGCTGTGGCCAGGCTAGGGTGAGAAGGCATCTAATTTGGGTGCCCAGCGCTGACAAATCCAAATGCGAACCCTCTTCCCCTGGAAGCAGGGGGGCCAGGAAGGCTGGAGCTCAGCTTTCAAGCTCCCCACTCCACCCTGGCCAGATCCCAGCACTCTGCTCCCAGCCCCACGGGCTGTCTTCAGCCTCATCCATAAAGACTGCTTTTAAGATGCTCAACCCCTCCTTTCCCAGAAGAGAGCAAAAATCCTGACTGTTTGGAAACCAATGTTGATATTCTCAGAGACTGCAGGGAAAGCAGAAGAGGGCTTTGGCATTTTCGTCATTTTCCTTCATCCAAGCCCTTACCGGTGGAGACTGGGAGCAAACTCTGGCCTCTCTCACCAGCAGTGCTTTCCCTATAAAAATAGGAGTTTCCCACAGAACAAGTTTTCCTTCATGGTTCCTGGCAGACATTTCACCATCAGCTTCTCCATGGGCAAACCAGCTACTGGTGCCTTCACTACAACCACAGCAAACGAAGTGTGGAGAACCAAACTTGAGATGACAGGGAGAGCCTTAAATAAAAAGGAAGGAAGGAAGGAAGGAACGAAGGAAGGAAGGAAGGAAGAAAGGGAGGGAGGGAAGAAGGGAGGGAGGGAGAGAGGAAGGAAGGAAGGAAGGAAGGAAGGAAGGAAGGAAGGAAGGAAGGAAGGAAGGAAGGAAGGAAGGAAGGAAGGAAGGAAGGAAAAAAAATCCGTGAACCAAAATGCTTGTCTATGCTACCAACAGCTAGGTGACAAATCTGCCCGGCCATGGTGGAAGAGGCAGAGCAAGCGGCTCAGCAGACTCTCTAGGGGCTGAAATTCAGCACCCGATGATGAGTCACTGCGGCCAGGACTTGAATTTGGGGTGGTTGGGAGTGGAGAGGACAACCTAGTGCTGCCTGCAGCGCCTGCTTTCTCCAGGGAGATGCTTGTTGCCTGCTTGGTCCAGCACTAGAGGGTAACAGTGAGTCAGGCTGATGGAACCACATGGCTGGGACAGGTCTTGTTGATGAAGATGGAAGGGTTGGAAGTGGTGATCCCAGAGAGGTAAGACCAGACATGAGCAAATGAAGGGAGAGGTTGCGCTCCCCTCACCACCGTTGCTATGGGGCACTTGTGGGGCTGGGCTGCACCGAGAAGAGAGCAGGGGTTGTGTGGGGAGGGTGTTCCCGCGTGTTGGTGGGAGAAGAAATGAGGTGGCAATGGAAACGGGTCATTGAGCTTTGCAGGAGCGCAGGGTCGTGGCATGGGAGCCCAGGAAAGGCAGTGAGGAGCCCAGTGGAAGGTGCTTTCTGCCCCATATAGGATAATGTGTCCTATGACAGGACAAGGGGTAATGGTTTCAGAATAGAGGAAGGTAGATTTAGATTAGATACTAGGAAAAAATTTTTTACACTGAGGGTGGTGGAACCCTGGCCCAGGTTGCCCAGAGAGGTGGTGGATGCCCCATCCCTGGAAAAGTTCAAGGCCAGGTTGGACGGGGCTCTGAGCAACCTGCTCTGGTTGGGGATGTCCCTGCTCCTTGCAGGGGGGTTGGACTGGATGCGCTTTGAAGGTCCCTTCCAACCCAAACCGTTCTATGATTCTGTGATTCTATGATTCTGTGATTTTGGGTGAGGAGCCAACTTACTGCCCTGCTTCTGCATGCACAGCAGGAGGTGCACCCACTAAACTCCATGAGTTACTCTCAAAGCCCAGGTTGTTTGTTTTACCAGCTAAATGACACACTTTTGAACACATGATGCAACAGAAGCCCAGTGCAAGGTGCAAACCCACAGCTTGCTGCTTCCTTAGTTCAGGACCTTATCTTCCAGGCACGGACACACAAAGCCCTGCCAGCCACCTGAGCTGCCCACGACGGCTGGAGCCTGACCTGCTGACCGCACGGTTTGGCATCGAGCCTAAGACCTCATGCGTATGCAGAGCATACAGCAGATCAGCTCTTCTTAAATGGTGCTCGTATTCCCAGAAGGGCTGTGCCCGGTCACGCACCACTTAGTAGAGTTACAGTGATTTTTTTTTTTTCTTTAAAGCTCCAATACTTTTTCAATCTTTAATCAAAATTGTAAAGCCTAAGAGCAGGTTCTCTAGCAATTGATGTTAGGTATCTAGTGGTTAGAAAGGACCAGCAGTCAGGACTCCTGGGTCCCATTTTCAAATCTCCCACTGACTCTTTGAGTGACCTTGAAGAAGTCAATTAATTTCTGTGTCATGTTCCAGACAGGTAAAAATGAGGAGATAATTCTTCCCCAGTTCGCTGGGGGATTGTGAGACTTAATTGTTTGCAGGGCACTTTGCTCTCCTCAGATGAGAGGTAAAGGACTGTTGCTGTACCATAGCTGGAGGAAGGCAGAAGCTCAGCGTGGGAAGCCATGAAAACCTCAGGACCAAGACCGCGGTGCTCAGAGGGCACATCCGTCTTTATTGCAAGGAGAAAGAACTGCTCAGCTCCACATCCTATGCCCTATACATACAGATAGCAACTTTCCAGCAGAGAAAACCATTGGTGGTCTGCTTCTGGGGGTCCAGTTTTCCCACGGAGCTGCCCCAAGACTGCCCTGTCCCAAGCTTTTGTCAGCTCCGGAGGCTGATGTCTCCTTGCAGTCGTGTCACGGAGACAGAGGCAAGGAGAAGGAACCAGCTGCCTTCATCCAGAGCCGCTCACAGGCCTCCATCTCACATCCCCCCCAGGCTCCCAGCTTTGGCACATCCACCAGTCCTCACCGGTAACGTGCTGACACCTCACCAACTGGGAGGCATCGCCAGCTGGCAACTTCTCAGCATCCAGCCACACTACGAAGTCCCATCTGGGCTATCAGCTGCTTGGTGGAGCCTACCAAAAAAATCCTTCAGGGCCTTAGCTTTGCTGGAAAATTGACTATTTTGACATCTAGACCAAAGTGATCCTTTTGCAGGGGTGCTCTGTTGAGGTTGGTGGAGCTGTGTCAGGCCACGCCAGCCTGCTCTGAAGTGTAAATAACTCCTGTAGGAAAGGATCTCTGAGCTTATGTATGTGTAGGTTTATTTTTGCCTTGAAGGAAAGCTTGTCACTACCCTGTCTGCAGCGCTGATGACTGCACAGGTTTCCCTGAGCAGAAGAAAAGCTGCCACCAGGGAACCCCATCCAAATAACCTGCTTACCAAGCGGCTCTCCTATCCCCTGTTTGTTTGCTTTAGGCCATTTCTGTGCCAGGAGTAACTAGAGATGAACAAAATTCAGAAAAATTCTGCTCCCATGGGAAATTTCAGCCTTTCAGAGGTCAGTCTGCATCCCAAATCAGGCCAGTTCAGCAAAATGAAATTCTGGTTGAACTCACTTGAAACAGTTGGATTCTCCCTGGTGAAAAAGTGCATTCTGGGGAAAAAGAGGGGACAGAAATCGGGGAAAAATTCTTTTACTTACAGGAAACTTTCCTTTTAGAGAAATTGTATTTTTCACTTGTTCCAGTCCCAAACTGCTCCAGAACTAATGCCAGGAATTCCTTCATCTATTTATACTCAGTTTTGCTGTCTGGGTCTTATTGTACCTGGCATTTGCTGTGACATATGACCGTGTTGCAAATAATATGGGGACCATTTACCTTGTGGAAGTATCGTGGAGGGAAGGTTTCCAAGAGCCCTTTGTTAACCTGCTGTCACCAACCTGCAGGGACCGTCCCCACCCTGCCAGCAAGGGTCCAAAGCCTGGTGGCTTCTTGAACGTCACAGCTGCAACAGCGTGGGCGTATTTTGGGGGGGCTAAATGCTCTTTCTGATGAAAAAAAAAAGGAGAAACACTGTGAATTTTGGTCAGTTTTGCCAAATGAATTTGTTCAGAATTAAAAACCATAAGTTGCTTGAGATGGATTTCACTATGAAATGTCTTCTTTTTCAGCGATTTCCTTTCACTCTGTTTTTCTTCTTAACGTGAAAAATGCTTAAAAGCGAACTGAAATGTTTTCTCTGGGATTGAGCGAAACTTTTTAATTAGGTCAGGAACAATATAGATGTGTGTAATTATCTTTCAGCATTGCCAGCAAATCCAAACATCTCTTAATCACCTCGTTGTAACTGAAAGCATCGCGGGACACCCCGTTAAAACCGAAGCCGTTTGCAATTGGCTCGAATCCAAACAAATAACTCTTAACTGAAACTCTTGTTTTTACACGAGGAGCCATGAAAACATTACCATAATGAATATCTGTCAGAGCTTACTTTGGGGGACAACTGCCAAATGGTGGTTCTGAATCTAATCTCACCAACACTGCTGTAATTACAAGTGAAATCAGGTCCGCCGATTGCTGTTTTCTTGGTATTAAGCTAACGTCAACACGAGACAGACCAGATTCAGGATGAGGTTCAACTGATTGCATGTAAATGTCTATATTTGAGTTCCCTTTGCAGTCGCAGAAATCTAGTTATGACAGTCTGTGGTGTCTAGGGAACAACTCAGCTGAAATAGGTGTCTAAAACAGTTTGGCTAAACCACACCTTGAAAATACTTATGTCGCTACACCAACTGCAAAATCAGCCCAGGGTGACCCACTCTGAGGTAAACATTGAGGATACAGATGTGCAGGAAGGAATGCAGGTGCCCAAACACAGGTATCTCCTCCCCTTTGAGATGCCCTGCTGTATCTCACCTGGCTTCGAGATGCCAATCAAGAAGGGCACAGGTCTTGCACAGATCCCATCTCCTATAGAATCACAGAATATTTTGGATTGGAAGGGACCTTTAAAGCCCATCCAGTCCAACCCCCCTGCAAGGAGCAGGGACATCTCCAACCAGATCAGGTTGCTCAGAGCCCCATCCAACCTGGCCTGGAATGTTTCCAGGGATGGGGCATCCATCACCTCTCTGGGCAACCTCTTCCAGTGTTCCACCACTCTCACTGTAAAAAAAAATTTCCTTATGTCCAGTCTGAATCTACCTCCCTCTATTTTAAAACCATTACCCCTCATCTTATCGCAACAGGCCCTGCTATCTGCCAGCCTCATGCAGATGTCTCTGACAACACAGGGCATCTAAAGTGGCACTTGATGCCTGAATTATTCCCCTGAAGCTGCATGAGACGAAAATCCTCAGGACAGCAGGACTTGGAAATGCATGATTTGGAAGCACTCCTGATGGGACCATACTTCCAAAGATGGATCACATAATGGCAGCCTGTAGCATGACAGTCTTTCCCAGATTTTCAGAAGGTTACCCAGTCAAATAAGTCAGTCTCTTGTTATCTTATATAAGATACATGGCGAGAGGAGGAATTGCCGTGGAGACTGTATGGCGCTTTCTTGGAAGCATTAACTTCCAACCTTTTGTCGCCTTCCATCTAATCGCTTCCATGATTTTCCTGCTGACAGGTGACACCTCTTGCTTTGAGGGGGCAGCACCATGCCAAACTGCCCTCCCTCTTTACAGCGGCAGAGCTTTCTTGCACCACTCTAGGAAACAGGAGATTTACACCAGTGGGATTACACAATCGCCCCAGATAAGAGGAATGTAACATGTCAGCAGTGACCACGTCTTTATCTCTGTAGGAAAGACTGTAGGAACACACAGACCTTTGTGGGGTTGATCAAAAAATATCCTTCCCCTGCAGTTTGTCTGGACATGACTGGTGTGGAGTGGATTTGACCAACAGCCCCACTGTTATTTATCAGCTACTAGACCAGAGCTGGCACTGCTGTAAACCACACATTTCCCTTTTGCTGTCATTTATAATCAATAGAGATATTTTATGTTTATATAGCTTCTTTCATCCTAATGATCCCACCATGTGTTATAAAGCATGATCCAGATGCAGGACTCCTCTCCTGTAAGCAGAATGGCTCATGAGGACATCGCAACGGGCTTTGTCCAGGGGGAGCCCGTGTGGGCTTTCGGTCCCGGTGGCTTTTTCGCTCATGGATGTTCTGGTCAGTGATGGTTTCCCAAGCAGGAATGGAAAGAAGCACAACCATCTAATTCAGATTCTCCTGTTACAAAATAGTTCCTCAGGAAAGCAAGATTTCTGCAAAGGGCGATAGGTGTAGATGTTTTAAGGACCAAATTCACATCATATCTTGGAAAGAGGACAAATGACATCTCCAGAGATGACTGACTGAAGTGAAAACAGACTGAATAGAGGTTTCATTTTAAAACCCTGAGATCCAGTGAAAACTAGACTAATGTGAGGCTCTCTAACCAGATACAGACACCTGTAGATGTCAATCTCTGAGCTCATTTGCTGGACCCCATTAGAGTCCATGAAGACAAGCAGGGTCTTTAGAGTATAACCCAACAGGGTATGTCTTGCAAAGTCTACTTTAGGACGAGGTAAATCGCTGCACTGTGAAGGGGGTCCAAGATGACTACCCAGAAATAGATGTCCACATTGTAGATGTCTCAAGTTGAGATGAATCTTACCTGTCTGTAAGTCGTAGCAGCACCTGTGAGCTCAACACGGCAAGGAATCTAAAGAGAAAACAGGAGTTCTCCTGTCATCTTGATCAACGCCTTTCTGTTCTCTGTCCTATACCTTTCAGAGCAATGGAGGACATCTGGCAAACACCGCTGGGCTCTTTGTTGCTTTCGATCCATAAGACAAGCCAGCAAAACAGGCCCGGCCAGACAATCGCTTTAAAAATAGTCAAAAGGTTGCTTAGCCAAATTACCCAGGCCAGAAGGTGGTACAGAAATCAGCAAGTGCAGAACCACTGATTCACACATACCCAGAAATAACAATCTTGATATATAGACCACTGAAATAAAAAGAGTGGGCTGGAGATGGTATGAAACAGTAAACTTTAAAACACGACTCATTTTAATATTTCATTACAGATTATAATGAGAATTGTGAAATTACAGGATGAGATGCAAGTTTCTTATTTAGCAAATTAAAGACAGGTTTCTAGGCTTTCCAGGAGCTTCAGCCAGCTTCAAAACAGTGTGGAACAAAACTAAAGATCACACGGACTAACAACAATCCTGGTCAGAAGATCTAAGAACACTCTCTCTGAGCGCCTGATTCACAATTGACGGGAGTCTTTCCACTGACTTCTTTGTGTGTCGGACACACGCGGAGCTTTTTCCATTTAGACGCGGACGATCTTAGACTCATGCCTACAGCTGCTAACAGAGGCAGTGTTTGCCCGTCTGCATTCCAGAGCTAATGCACATTCCAGCCTGCGCGGAGGACTGTGCCTCACCTCCGATGCACAAGGTCACCTCACCTTTGATCCTCGGCGTCGGTGTAAGGCTATCCGAGGATGGCTGCGTAATGACTCAGCAGCTCGCTGCCTGCTATGTTTCTTTCTTTAACTGGATTTTTTGCTCCAGCGAAGCCGTTCTCAGAATGGCTGAAGCTCACATGCCCGATCTTGAAGCTAGCGAGAGCGCAGGTGTAAAGCCAGCTAATGCCAGTACGGCACGGCTCAGGCATGCGTCAGGCAGGATGATGTGTCAAATGATTGTTGTCGTTGCCAGGGGAATAACAACACGGGAGAACAGCATCACATAACATCTCGGCAAACTGTCACCTGTCAGCAGAAGATCTACCTTCACCCGCTTCACCTCAGCTGGAGAAGAGAACCACAATTTCAAAACAGTATGTATGTTTGGGAGATTTCATAGGAACTCAATGAGTCCTATTTGTGCTGCTACACCCAGCGGTGACTGGTACTCCTGAGCTCATGAGACATGTACCAGAATCTTAAGATGGCCAAAAGCCACAAGACGAGTGATCAATGGAAAGATAAATTGAGGGGAGGGCTTAGGAAGTACCACGTAGACCAGATACGCCAAGTGCTTTCTAGCTTTCCACTGTCCCTTGTGGGAAGGGGTCTGGCCATCTGTTTTAGTCCCAGGATGGACTTGTGATGTCAGCCTGAGCAACCTTACCAACTCCACTCTTTCCTCAACTGAAGGTCTAAATAACACAGCTGCCTCAACACCAGCAAAGCTTGAGAGGTGTTCACATAACCTAGACCAGAAAGGGAGAGGTACATGAGTCAACATGCAACTCAACAGCCCTAGGTGGGCCACGCTAGAGACTTAAGTAAAAAACTTGCCTAGAGTCTTGCCTCGTTTTCCTTCACTCCGTATCATTGGCACTCCTACCATCACTACCAGTAGTAAAGTCCCACCAATCAACCAACATATCACAGCTCTCTTCAAACACCTCTAGAAGGACATGGCTCTGAGGACACCACAAGTACCCCCAACACACTCGCTGTGTTAGCTCTCCCTGAATTTCAACCAACTTTAATGTACACTAATTAGTACTGTTGAGAACTCTTGAGAAAAGCATGGACAAATACTGAGAAACTACTGAAAGCCAAAAAGCCTAAAATATCTTGGCTTTACCTAGTTTACACTGTATCGTAGTATCCAACTTACAGTACAGGGCACAAAAATAGCTTCCAACGATATTATCATTTTGTTATAATGGGCTAAATTCAGCCCTGAGGGGCTGTAGAAATTAATGGAGTTTGGCCCAACATGTGGTTAATGAGGATGGTCTATTTAAGCCCATAAGGTACCACACTTCTGCCACTACAGATTGGCTGGGAATAATTCACCTCTTCAGAGACGCTGCATTCACTTCCAGCCCTGGCTATGTTTGCTCTAAATAGAGGCAGTAAAAATAGACATCAAAACCAAAAACATTTCTTTCAAACTCCAAATGCCTCTGGCTCTGATTTTGATCTCGCATGCAGTAGAAGCTCAAGCAAGTGGAGAGGTTTATTTCTCATTTATGCCAGTAAAAATGAAATGAGCCCACTATGTTTAACATTGTTTTAGAACGCAGAACATTTAAGACAGTATCTGAACACTCAGAAAATGTTAACCCTGATTAAACAAGGCTAAGGTTTACTTCTTCAGACCTCTTCCTATGGAAAATCTGTTTGCATCTTTTGATTTCTGTAGCCACCTCGTTTCTAACTTCTCTGCCCATACAGCTAAATCTGCCTCCCCTAGAAGTCTCTTCTCAGGAACTTCAGAATCAAACTCATCCAGCATCACACTTCCAGTTCTGCACGGCTCTGTCCTCATGTCTAAAAAACACGTAAACCCATGTTCATCTGCTCAGACCAGTATGTAAGTGTTTACCTGTAAGAAGGGGTGCATAAGGATGCTTTCTTGGAGTCTGCACTGTTGCGTCCTCCTTTAGCCTCTTAGATGTTCGTTTCACTACTTTCAATTCTTGTATCCAAATTTTCCATCTTGCTCTGTGTTTTCCACAAACTCTGAAAACCTCCAAAAAAAAAAAAGCAGAATGCTCCAGAAATACCAAACTGCGATTCAACTGGTGTCAGATCTCCCAAACAGTCTTGTCATATTTAATGTGGATGACTTGTGTAAAAGATCTCACTTATTCCCTCTTCCTCTTACAATTTATCTCAGCTATTCGCAGCTGAAGAGGTAACTGAGGAAGGATCTCTCCTGAATGTCTGAATATAGCCTAACATGTTTTAGCTGCACCTCTTCTAGTGGACTAAATTGTGACAGGGAGCATTTTGTGATTCAGAGGCCAACTACCACAGTCTGGCTGCGTCCATGCTGTCAAAGTCCTTCAGCCTCCAGAAAGGGGTGACCTCATCCCAACTGGCTGTGGGGAAAGGTCCCTTATCCATGTGAACTTCCAGTGACTGGAGATTGTTTGGGACAACGTCAGGTGGCGTGAGCCAAAAATTGTGCCAGGGATCATTCTAATAACTGGGAAAAAAAAATAGAAGGCAAATTCTAGGGCATCAACACTGTTTGTTTCACTACTATAGATGTATCCTTTAAAACCTTCCCATCATCACCAAAAAAAATACCCGACAGGATCCATTTTTTCTGGACTACTTACTACTACAACCTTATAGGTTGTCCTCCTTTCCCCAGAAAGAAAAATGTTCACTGCTGATAAAAACTGTGCTGAAGTGGACACATCCACATCTTTCCTTTGGGATAAGCCCATTATTTCATTCCTGTGACTCACAGGTTGTCAACAACCTCCGCAAGGTTGTTGACTTTCAGCAAGATAGCCAAAGGTAGGACTTGGGATTGTAAGTATGGACTCATGTAGACCACAGCTATGTAGATTAGGACTTCCCAAGGAGGCTAAAGAACTACATGCCCTTCAAACCCAAAGGGTCTGCCTGGTGTACACTGAGATAGACAGTACCTCCCAACAGCATCACTCTACGTTCCAGCAGAGACAAAGGGAAGGATAGCTAAAGTATTATGTTATGTAAAGTATTATGTTTGGTCTTTCACTGCCTCTAAGTATACTCCATTAATTACCTGGATCACAATGAAATAAAGAGTTGATTTGAGATTCTCATCTACTTAGTCATTTGTTAACTTCTGATAAAACTGAGCTTTGTCTTCTTATCTGTCTTTGCCAAATAAAGAGGCCAAGGTCAGCAAGTGAACCTCATCTTTCACACTACTCACCTGATTGAATCAGTCACATATTGTAGTTGATCATTACATTCTCTAGATAACTACTTGCCCTCTCTTCTATGACGTAAAAAAATGTTTGGTGTGCTAACCAGCATTTAATGAGGAAGAGGAGAAAAAAGAAAGCTCCACTGATATCATATCTTTGTTATCAGTTTCATTGGTGTAAAACTGGCAATAATTAAGCAATGGTTTTGGTCCATAATCAGCAGGAATAACTGTTCTCTCTAGAATGAAAACATGTTCTGTATCCTCAATATACAGCCATTAAACCTCATTCTCCATGGACCACTGTAATACAAATGTTTTCCACTGAAAAAACTTCACCATCTTATTTCTTATCAGTATGATTTCTGAATCCTCAAAATATGAGCCTACTCTTCCTTCAGGGAGCTTTGACCCCACTTATTCCACTATACAATTCAGGTAAAGGCCGAGCCCTTTCTCATGGATGCTCTATGTTTCTTGGAAACTACCTCTGAAATACAACTGCTAACAGTTGGCAGATATGTTAGTTTTTCTGGCTAACATATCTGCTCATATCTATCAGGCCTCTCATTTGGAAGATACTGAGACTTTCCCGTTCCAAGAAAGTGGAACAGGTTGACACCTCTAGCCTACAGTCTATAAAACCACAGGAAGAATTCCTAATAAGTCACCAGATCTAAAGGAAAATGCAAAATTTGAAAACTTTGAAAATCGCCTTTAGAAACTTCACTATCAATTCTGAAGAGCTCAACTTTGGACAGATGCCTCCACGGTGGAAAGAGATTTGTAGTTAGTTGGTAGTAGTGATTAAAATTTGCTCTCATTTATAACAGCACAGTTCTGGAAGTAGATTTTGTTAGTCCCTACGAGTATTTCCATTGCCTAAGGGCACAACCTGAGATTTACACATATGTAACAGACATAACACCTTTCTCCCACCTACTCCGATGCTTTGGCACCATGTGTATAGCATTATGCGTACAGTAAGCAATCACTCTCCAGAGAGTAAGTCGTTGCCAATAGTAAAGAACTGGTTAGTTAAAAGGGCGGTTAATGTTCTGAAATACTAAGTGGTTAACAACACGTCAAGTGGCTGTTCACAGAATGCTCATATTTACTCAGAGGTCAATTATTCACTCATAAATTTCTTCGTTTAATTTCTTTGTAGTCTATTTCCTCTATTACATATTCATAATCATCTTCTCATAAGTTCTCCTCCTACAGCTACTAATTATTCTCTGTGTTCACCACATACCCTTTTGTGCCTTATAGATGGTGAACATTAATTTCTGCAGAACAGAGATTTTTTTTTTTTTAAATTAAAGCAATGTTCTTTAGAAATAAATGCCATAACCATCAATTAAATTTAACAAATAAGGAAAAGCCATTAAACAAGAAAGCAAATCAAGATGCTGATCTGAAATTCAAACAACATCAGTCATACTCCTGTTGTTCCAAAAGGTTGATTTAATCAATACAACGTCCACAGGGCTTCAGTAAGGGAACCATTCACACACATTACTTTTTATTTCTCTGGAAGATGCTGTTACCAGCTGTGTATAGTGGGGAAATTGAACAGCATCTCAGCTACTCTGGAAAAAGGCAAGCAAAAGGTGTGCTCCACGCAACGTGCTTCTGAGAAATCAACAGAGAAGACACCTCAGTATGGTGTCCTCTTTCCTCCACATGAACAAGATCACGTACAACGAACCGAAGAATTTGAAATACATCACTAAAAACAGGGGCTCACATTCTCTGGGGTCTCAAAACTATTTACTTCTACAGAAGACAATCAGGTGTCATTCCTTTTTTCAATTAGGATGGACAAAAACAAGATGTACAAGCCTTTTAAGGTCTGCAAGGGAGTTTTTCTGTATGAACACTTCCCTATTCTGTTTAATCAAAGCAGTGGGAGGGAAGGACATGGTCACCAAGATACTAGAAAAGTAGTTTGGTGGGTCTTACAAAACTCAGTACCTTGGATATCGGCTTCAGGGGAAGGGGGTAAGAAACCTGCAGCTCTGGAACTGGATATCATCAAGTATTTATTTTATCCAGCTACATGTTACACAGTTACACGTTGTCACTCATACTGTAGTTATACATAACAACAACAACAAAAAAGCATATAATAATGTGCATCTTGTCCATTGTGGTTTAAATACCTATCTGGCCCCGAGCAAGAAAGAAATAGTAACTTCTGCGGTAGAGCAGTCTCTTGGTCCAGAAGTTGGATTGTATCCTAGAGCTATCTCATAGATCTGCTTTCCAGAATTGCGGCCAGACACACACAACTCCCATTAAAGTAATTGATGGCTCGGCGAGCTTAATACTTCAACATCCCAGGATCTATAGATTACAACACAATACACTATACCATAATATATAGCAAATACCATTGAAGTCAGTCGGCACCGGCTGAGGAAAGACCAAACAGAAGATGGATATTAGAGTTTGGAAAGAGGCACAAGGGATATGTTAGAAGCCAGCAGCCACCTGCGCAGAGTTTAACCCGTCTATGATATTTCTGTGAAGGCTGCAAGCAGAAAATCCCATCCCATTATCTCCAGAGAAGGAAGAAGGATCGTGAATAGAGACGGGTGAATTATTAAAGGATAGGCCAAGTATGACTGAGAGCTTATTAAAAACGGAGGAGGATGGGTAAGCAGAGAAACAGCTTGCTAGGCTGGTTCTATTAAAATCTAAGGCCAGATCCTCTGTGTAAATTAGCATAGCTCCATTGACTCGGGTTGACTGGTTGACTTCTCTGGCTTTATGGCAGTTTACCAGCTGACATTTTAGCCCATTAACTGGAAGCATTGAGTGTTTTCCTGCGAGCTTGGTCTTTGTTTGTTCTGCCCCCCACTCTTTTTCCTGACAGAACTGACAAAATTCTTCAGCTGAAACATCTGAGGAATGACATCTCATCAAAGATGGACGTTTCCATGGAAATATCTGTTTCAGATAAAATTTTTTTTTGAGTCTTTCATGGATAAAATATAAATAACTGGTTGGACAAATTTTCAATAAATCAAAATAGAAACTTTGCTGGAAAAGCTGAAATGTTGTTTGGGTTGCATTTTTCCTCTCTTTTTGCCTGAAGAAAAGAAACGACCAAAATGAAAATTTGCTGAAAGCTTCCAAGAAGAGATAAAGCCATGTATCAGGTTATTCCCCCACAGATGCCCACAGTTATAGCCCTGAGGGCAGAAAGAGGTGATGAAGAGCTGGTGGCAGTGAATGCAAGGCAGAGGAGGGAGAGGAAGAGATGAGTGCTCCTGGCTTCTCTCTAGATGAGGGCCTTTTCTTTTTTCTCCTGCTTTTCCCTGCTCCTCCCTTCCCACTCATTGCTGCTAGTGCCTCAGACCGTAATCTGCTGGAAAAAAACCCAGCGCGAGCTGTGCCTCCCCTGCACCAGCCGTTGCTGACAGAGAGATCCTCTGACATGAATCCAGAGGGTTTTTTCTTCCTTATTTTAAGCATTGATTTACCCATACAAATAGGCTGACATTAAATCACATGGGGAAACACATTCCAGGGGTGAAACTGCTGTGACTGTTTCCCAAAATATGATTCCAAGGAAGAAGAACTGGTTATGGAAGATCATGCACTGAAAATTCTTTTACAAATGAATATGTAAAATAAAATGCAGAGTTCTGTTCAGACACATAGAGGAGTCTGAGCACAATGGAAGCTGGTAACCACATTCCTGAGAGTCTCCATTGGGAGTCTGAGCCCAAGAATACTAAAGGGAGTAGGAATGCATCCAGGATCCTGCACATATCTTACCACCTCCACATCTGCTAGTAGTCCCATGCCCCAAAATAGTGCTGGGGAACCACTTGTGGAGGTCTTACCCAACATGTGTAATGACAGCCAAAGCTGTGCTTTACAATGCAAAGATAGTTTTGAAGATAAAGGATTCAGTGAAGTATCTCCAGGGCTTTACCTTACCACCACCACCCAGAAAGCTCTCCGTAAATTAAATGTTCCAACTTAATCAATCGCTGCTTCTGGAAATGCAGTACCGGCTTCTTTGGCACAATTGAGAATAGAAAAAATGTAAGAAGCCTCCTACGACTCGGGAAAAGAGCTAGAGCTACCAGCTGCTTTGAACATTTGTAGAGGAATACTCGCGGACTAGGTTGCACGTACACCAACATATCATACTTTCCAGGAGCCTGAAGTATGTTTGGCAATATACAGGAGAGACCTGCTGCTGGTGTGAAACCTCGACTGGGAGGTTGACTAGAACGGTGCATAATCCTCCACATGGATGAATATGGTCATACTATTTTATTGCTGTGCATAAGGTCCCATAAAGAATGTGCCACTTGACTTAATTGTCCCATATAAAGAGTAAAACAGATGTTTAAATCATTGCTTAGCTTTAGGCAGAGCTTAGCTGCTGACCGGTGTAGATATCCCATCCGACGGAGTTAAGGAAAAGACATGCAGATTCATCATCACTGCCAAAGTGGTTTTGTACAGCAAGTGCTAATGCAGAACGAGACAAGAAGCACTTATTTTGGTGGAGACAAATTCCAGCTTTTAGTGTGAGGCAGTTAGGTGAGGTCAGCCAGATTAAAAAAAAAAAAAAAAATAGTTTGTGAAACCATAAATGCAATTAAAACCAAAGCGATTGCATGGGATAGGTGTTATTCAGTGCATGTGAGGGGGTGCCAGAATCTGGCTCTGAATAGTTTTGATTAACAAACCCGAGTCTGAATTGTTAGAGAACTGTTCATTTCGTTCAGCCATTATTCATGGCCTGTGACTGGTCATAAGTAATGCTCTGCATCCTGATGAGAGGATTGAAGCTTACACCGGAATGATGAATGCCTGACAGCGGATAATGAATAGTGTACTTCCCTCACGATTCACAAATGCTCCAAGGTTTTTGAATTGTAAACTACCAGGCCAACTCACTGAACAAGCACATTGAAATAACATTCCCAAAAAGCAGCAGGATTTCAGCTCTTTCTCTACGGGGTAGAGTTTAATTTCCCTAAATCAAAGCAGTACAGGTCAAGCAGGTGTCCTAGAGCTGCTTGTTGGTTTTGTCTCAGGCCCAGGCAATCTGCAAATACAACCCAATCCCTCTGCCCCAAATTCCTCCTTTGGGAGAGAGCTGGGGGGTTCCCCATGAAGTCAAAACCCAACTCTCTCAAAAAGTACATCACTCCATGACCCAGGCACTTCCGCTTGTAGATAAAGCTGCATGAACACTTCCAAGACAGGGAGAAACTCTTTAGCAGGGCCTGTTGTGACAGGACAAGGGGTAACGGTTTCAAAATAGAGGGAGGTAGATTTAGATCAGATATTAGGAAAAAATTTTTACACTGAGGGTGGCAGAACACTAGCACAGGTTGCCCAGAGAGGTGGTGGATGCTCCATCCCTGGAAACATTCAAGGCCAGGTTGGACGGGGCTTTAAGCAACCTGATCTGGTTGGAGATGTCCCTGCTCCTTGCAGGGGGGTTGGACTGGATGGGCTTTGAAGATCCCTTCCAACCCAAACTGTTCTATGATTCTGTGACATGCTCACACAAATAGCAGCCAATGGAAGCCAAGTCATTCATTTATCAATACATTGGCCAACAGACTGTCTTAATTATTTAACTATTCTGGTAAAAGCTAATGCATAAAGAACTTAAATGGTGCATGGATCTTGCACAGGGCCTTCAGCCAAGGAGAGATTTCACATAAAACGCCAAGCAGTCCAAAGTCTTCTCTCTGCATGCAAATGGAATAAAGTACGCTTCTGCTCCACAGAGCTTCAGGATGACTAGCCAGTCAAATGCCAATGGTGCTTGGACCAACACATTGTGATACTGTTTTCCACTTCTGTCACAGTCTCTAAACACCAGCTCGCATTACGTTCAGTTGGGGAGATGTATATGACGTAACGCAAGTACACAAGGAAAATGTTTCATTCACTGACCCAAGGGAAAATGAATTGTAGAATAGCTGTCAAGTGAAGCTTGCAGAAAATCACCTGAGAACATCAAGATGCATGTGTTGCAGCTGAACATTTGATAGACAACCACAAGCAGAACACTTTACCCACAACAGACAAGAAAAAATAATTGCTTGGCCTGAGATATTTGTACTTCATGGGTTGATCTTTCCACCCAAGTGAAGAACCAATTAATTGAATTAACATGGCATATCAGTCTCCAGAGGACCCAACACTTTGCAGCTGTGTGAAGTCCACTGCTGTGGCAGGCCTACCTACACATCTTCAGCTAATAGCGCTACAATCTATTTGCTTCCATTTTCAGCCATGTCTTTGCTCGCTGTAAACGACAGCAATGGCACTCATTAAGTTGGTGGCTTGGGACAGGCTTTAAGTTGGGAACAGCCTATGTGAGAATCCCAGTTCAGCGCTATCCTGCTGGGATGGTGGCTCCAAAAAATAAACAAGCAGAGGCTTCCCACTGACCCACTGACCCAACATCAGTTACGTTTTTACACTTGGCACCTTTTTAACAAACGATTGCGCTGGGGTTGCATGAGGCCTTAGTACACACTCTGCGAGTCCGTTGTGTCTGCTCACAGGGCTGAGCTCCTGTATCCCACTGGGCTACTCGGAGCTTCTGTTTCGGATGGGCGGGTGATAGGACACGGAATTAAGGACTTTGCCTATCTCCCAGGAGTAATACACAACTTAGCACAGTGTATTCCTTTCTGTGTCTCTACCGGGTTAATTTTCAAGATCTTTAAGGATAGCTTCAGTCTCAGACTGGAGAGGTAGCAGATTGGGTAGTCCCAACCCTGCCAGAAATGGCCTATGTCACCTTGGTTGAATTACTCTTTCTATGCTTTGGTTTTTCACATGAAATTTTATTTCCTTTTACACTTAAACTGTAAATCTTTAGGCTGTGGGTCACCTCCTGCTACTTTTTGTTCAGAATCCAGCACAAGGAGGCTAATTTTGACAAGCTCATTGAGTTATCTTGATGTCACCATCAAATATTTTTATTAACCTCAATTTCATTCTGATTGTTTTACGTAAGCGCATCTTCCTGATGCTTAGACCCTTTCATTACTTGTAGCTATTTATCAGAGGATCTGTTTCATGGCCGTTTTACTGGAATACAAATTCTACAGTGAAAAGAGCAGGATATTACTCCAAACTATTTGAGGGTGGCCAGTGCTTCCTGCTTTGGGAGTCACCAGGAACTAGTCAAGCAGCAGCACCTCCATAGCTCTGCATATTCAGGAAAGCAAAGTTATGTGGAGCTCCTGGTGTCCACTGGACTCCTTTCCACTACACAGGCGGCAGAAGGAACAGCTGGAGAAGAGAACAATACTATTCCCAAGCACAGTCACAGAACTCCTTTAAATTATCCCTGCATTTCCAATATCTAAAGCTCCTTTCACCAACAAATGCCACCAAGCTTCTTTGCAGCTCTCCAGCAACCAGGTGCTGAAGATCCCCTCACATTTGAAATGCCCTGCTAGAAATTCTCCAGGAGAAAACCACTAGGATTGAAATGCTGAGAGTTGAGGAGCTTTTCTACCCTTTCTTTCTACCCTTTGTGTGGCTCATTTTCCTTTCCTCTGCCTTACCACTTCCTCCATCTACTCTTCCCACTCATGGCTTGTGTACAGAATTAATATATGCCTAAGGCTCCCTTTCGTTACATCTGCAGCTACTTTCTCCTCTTTTCCTTACTCAAGCCTACCCACTTTGCCTCCGATTTCTCTGCTTCCAGTCACACAGACCACGTCACCACATCAGAAATGCTTTCACATTCTCGACACTCTCATATTCCACTAGCAGCCGTGTGAACAAAATTTCAATCAAATAAATGGTCAGAGTGGCAAGTAAGCATAGCTCTGAAGACTTCAAAGAGAGTTTGTGGTTTTCATGCTGGCGTTTTTTGTGGTAGTCATTCACTGCTAGTTAGGTCTAGTATCAGCCTTAACCAATCATACCACTTCACTTTCAAAAGCCAGCCCATAATTTAAAAAGGCAGCCAATAGACTCTCAATGATGATGCCATGATGTGTTCTCAGGTGCTCTTCTAGGCACGAGGCCAATAGCTAAGTTACCATTTACGCAATTTGAAATGAATGCCATAAAACTAGGCACTGACTAGAATTCCTTATTGCAATTCTTAATCATTTTGACTTTATTTTTCCAACAGTCAGCAGGTTTTTCTTCTGAGAAGTCCTTTAAAATAAGGTAGATGGCTACTTACCACGACTATCAGTTTACTCAGATGACAGGATATTGGACGTAGAAGAACTTTCGTGTTCCTCACTCCTCCTTTTCTGTTTCTCAATTAGGCCAAATTCTACTGCCTTTATTCATCCTATTGCTTTCTTTCATAGCTCACACTGACAATTTCAGTAGTGACTCCTAGAATAAATTACCACTTCAGTGTGCCAAGATGACCTGAAGTCCTTGCCGAGGGCTGTTTCGGGCCTTTGTCATACCTTTCTTATCCTGTTTCATCAGCCACAAAGCCAGGACTTTCTCACAGCTCATCAGCTGGTTTCCCCAGAATTGGTGGACAAGTACCTTCCCGTGTTTACTGTACTTAATGGGAAAGCATAACAGCGTCACTAACGTGGCACGCGTCTACCGTCGCTCTTACTAATTTAGCAATCCCATCGTGTATCTATCAGCAAGAATGGTATTTGTTGTCCTGATCCATGGGGCAAGTTTTATATGTGACAACGGTTGTGTCGGTCAGTGCCTCACTGAATCAAGTATGACATTAATATTTCCCACCTTTGGGGGATAACATACACACTTTTAAGAATGGGTACCAGCAATTGAAATGAGAATTCAGAAATTTAGCAGCATTTAAAAGTATGAACCTCTAAGAGTTATGGAAACATCATGTTCGTATCCCATTTCCCTTCAGTCCAGCCAATTCAGTAAATCACTTTCAAGTGCTGTGAAGATACCCACCTGAGCTGGAGCACAAGGTAGAGTGCTTGGGATCATTGGGTAGATTCTTGGGAATCAGTTGGGATATTCACAAGCATAAATCACAGAGTAAAATCAATTGTTTACCAACAGTGTCTCAGAAAGAATACCAAGAACACAGTCAAATCATCAAGATAGGGAATGCCAGAGTCAAGATGGTCATGACCTAGTCTGGAAAGAACAAGCTGCTACACTTGATGCTGTGTAGCCTCAGGGGAACGTGCAGTAACTGGTTACCCCAGTGCCCTACAAAATCTACTCCCAGGCTTTCCACAGTTGCTATTAATAGGGGTTATAAACAGCCATGGAACCATAACACGAGATTAGCTGTTATTATATCTGTTTCACAGATAAACTATCCGACAACCAGTAAAACTGAAATGGAAACCAAGCCTCTAGAGCGACACCAGTAAGAATGCTACAGCAGGATACTGCAGAAGAGCGCTTGCAAGGGGTAAGCAGATAAGGGCCAAGCCAAGTTTTATCCCATTCCACTGCTGTGCTCAAATGAAACAAAAGCACAATCACAAGTGAAGTCTTGGCACTGTTGTCGTGTCTCCACTGTGGTCCCTTGATGACACAGAATTCTCACCTCTCATCTCCAACCAACAGCAAAAAGTTACAGCCCAGATGTGATCTAAGGCTGCAGATAGACAAGCAACTACACTACTTGAAGTTGCCACTGCCTCCTAAATAGTTGTTTCTGGCCCTGTGGTATTGCTTCTGTAGTTTGAAAGATTCAGAGTAAGCCCTAATCTGGTTTAGGACAAATTATTTAGGTTAAGAACTTAAACAGTTGCCTTGAGTCAACTGGTGTTAACTGAGTGGGAGCTTTCTTACAAATGTCTCTGCCAGCTCAATTCTGGTGGCAGCTCACCTCCAGCTCAAAGATGTCGATGAGCACCTTAGGGCAGCAAGAGACTGTTTAAATTTGGCCATGTAAAGCAGAAGGTGCAACTAGAACACCCAGGGAATGGGAGGCTTTGCCAGTCTTTGAAAAGGCTGGAATATGATTTGATTGCCTGCTGAAAAAAAAAAAAAAGAAGAGGTTTTCTTGCAAAGATGTATTATTTGCAATTAGGGAGAACTGGGTATGGCACTTGTAGGCCACCAGGTGAGCTCTACAGAACCTTCCACCTGTTGGTCACCAGTTGAATTCAACCCAGCACCAAAATTACAGCCAGGCATTTTAATTATATGTTCACTTCACACGGGGTTGAGCACTTCTCAGGCACCATTTCTCATGTGGGTGTCTAGCATCTGGCACAGTCAGGCCTCATCATAGTTGAGTTCCTTAATCAAAGTTTCTGGATTAGGAGCCTATAGGGATTTGGAGTTGAACAGAAATTGTTAATGCTAGTAAAAAAAAAAAAACATTCACCTTATCTTCAGCACTAATTTAATCCAAGCTAAGGACACACATTTTCTGCTATAATATGCACAGTGAAAAGTCAAGGAGAATAAAAAAAAAAAGATAACCCAAAAATTTGCAGTGTTATTTCCCCCCCCCCCCAAAAAAAATATTGGGGAGCAAGAAGGGAGACAATTTATGCTACAGTATTTTTTTTTTAAAGTGGGTTTCATGAATCTTTCTCAGCCTCACAGTAATACCGATTCCTCCCAAACGACTCAGCTTGAAACAGGCAACTCATAATGCTAAAGTTGGGCACAGTTACAGCTGAGTGAAAAAGGGACTTAGAATGGAAATTGTTATGCAACTGCTACTTTGTGAACTGCTGCCAGATCTGAAGGTAATACCAAAAGCAGCCATTTTCTTCTGATTGATTCGGTCCTCTTCTATCCTTCTGCGGAAGGACAATAGTAACCTCTAAATGATAGCGCTGCTTGGAGTTTTCTCATTTCTTTTTGCACAGAGAAAAAGAAGTAAATACATTGCGTTCCAAGGCACTAAATCTTTGGAATTCACAGCATTTGGTGAAACTAAAAGTGATCAAATAAGTCCTAGTTTAATAAATTCTGATACGCACATATATTTCAACAGGGAACACGCTGCGGTTTACTTTGGTGAAAGCGGAGTCCCAGCACACTTAACGCTCTGCTGTTTTCTCATCGAAACCTCTTATGCCATATCAAACAGGTCACCGGGCTGAAATCACAGCTCCATTTTAAGTAGCTTGCATTAACTTTATGAATGCATCATAAAACTGGAACTCTGTAACTTTGTACTGACACTGTTTTACTGTTGCAGTTTACCACTGTAATGGCACTATTTAGGAAACAATGAATGAACTGCAATGAGATAATTAAGGGATAATCTCCATTACTTTGAAGTATACAAAGTAATAAACAGCTGACAAAACTGATTAATAGCTGAAGTGAAGTTGAGACATTTAATCAATCTAATAAACCATTTACTGCAAGAATATAGCGGCCTACACTAACTACGAAGCATTTATCTTATTGATACAAACTGCACTATTTTCCTTTCTTTAGGGTGTAATATCATGAGACCTTCATTGTTCTTCCATTAAAGTCAAGGATAGAACTCCCACTGTGGGTCCAGGGTCAAGCCTTCACTGAGCTGATATCAATGAAAATAAATGCTTTCTTTTAATGGAGAACGGTTCTGCTGAAAAACATTTTTTTCCTCCTATTATAAAACATTGTATGGCATTGAAAGGGGGACTCATTTTAGTGGCAAGGACAAATGTTAGGAGTCATGATGAAAATCTGGATCTTCTACCAGCTTGTAGTGCAATTTCCAGCGAATTATTGTTTTGTCTGGGCCTCCACCTCCAATTTCTAACATAGAGATGAAACCATTCACTTGCTCCACGGGATTATTTTAAGATTTAGTTCATGTAGCATATAAAGAAACATAGAGAGAAGATACGGTACACACTTCAGTGTCTCTGAAGTCAAAGTGGAAAGGAATTAATCGCTCCTGATTCTGTTACATCCATCTGGTAACTGGTGCAGGAATCGGGGTGAGGTGGGTGGGGAAGGCCGAACCCTGCTTAGAGGAGGGGACCTCAGAGCAGTGCTGCCAGCTTCCTCAACTTCCATTCCGCTTCCCACCGCCCTGCAAGGGCACGGACCTTCTCCAGCTCCTGGTGCGCTGTCCGTATCCGGCTCTTCTGCTCTCCGCCTCGGACTGGAGGGGTGAGGGAGCCTGCCTGCAGTAGTGAGGGGCAAGCACAGGGAGAGATGTGGCATGTTCTCTCATGCTACTTCCACTTTATGTATCACCATAAATAGCAATTCCCCCTCTAAACTGAAGTAAGAAATTCCTTAATAAGATGAATAAACAGCTAGCTGTTCAAGTTTAACAACGTAACTTGCAAAAACAATCTTACCAACATTTAAAACATACATAACACGTTGGCTCAAGTCAACACCGTATTTGTTATGCCTTGCAAAACGTGCTTTTCATGAGACAAGACGTTCATATCTCCTCATCCATGTATAGAAAAAGAGGCATTAGTGCACACGCTGTCCTACCACACGTTATAATTGCCTTTTCCCTGCAAAGAAATGGAAGATGTTCTCAGTGCTGGATGACTCCAGCTTGCTCTGAAGCAATCCCTTTGTCTTAATGCTAGTAGGAAGCTACTTAGGTTTTATTTAAATCTAAATGTTGATACAGAAACTCATACCCAATAATAACAGAGGTATGAATTTATTGTTTCAGCAAAAGCTTTTATGCAAATTAACCCTCAGATAATTAAAAATGCCTCCAGTGCCTGGGCGGGTAAGAGATCAAGCACTTGCTGGATTACAACATTGCTAGCGCTGTGATAAAGCTTCATAATAACTCAGGAGCAGCAGCTCTCAACCTTTATAGGTAGCAGAACTAATTCCATCAGGCAACATGTACCAACTCCTATTCATCCGCGCCCGATCCGATCTAACCTGTAAGCGACTGCTTGCAACTGCGAGGCTCTTGCCTTGGGAAGCCAAAGCGGAGCAGCAGGTTGTAACTTGCACCACGGGATGCAATGCAAGCAGTGGCATTGCGCTCATTCCCTGGGCAAGTGTTTGTCATAAGAGTAGGATGGGCAAGCTGAAAATTCAAGTCCCAGAAACCTGCAATACTGGTATCTCTGCGTGAACGGCTGCCCGCGCGAAAGAAAACACAAGAGAGATTTTGAGTGACTTTTTATATGTTAAACAAATGCAGCGATCCAAAGACTCACAGCACAACGCTTACATGTGTCGACAGCACGAATACACTCACGGGGAGCGAAACACGGCCCCAGAGCTTTGAGTAATTTTCCCCAGAAACTAGATGTGGCACTGCCATGGATTAGAAATTCCTTGAGGCCGGGCCCATAGGCTCCCTTTCCAACAAAGCACTGCAATAGGAGCGGCTGCTGGAATTAAACACAATGGTAATTTCTGCAACTGAGCAGTGGCAATGCCGTGTTTTTGCTAATGTTCAGTAAAGCTGTCCAGAGCCACAGACGTGCTTCTATATACACATATTTTAAAAAAATGCACACAGGCAGTGCCTCTTTTATGGTAAAATAAGGTAGTTTTTAATAAAATTCATGTTGGCTAGGTCCAGGCCAGCCACAGAGGCATTTTCCACAATTAGTTAATGGATTTTAAAAAGATATTTGTCATTTCTGTAGCAAGGTTACAGTAGAGGCTTGTATATATCTTAGATTTTTCTTTTCTCCAGGAGAGAAAAAGAGGCTGCAATATTATAGTTCTATTATATATGCCACCACACTTTCTTAAAGGTTTTATTTTTTAATTTTACACTCCAGTAGCTCCACGGAAGAGCCATTATTCCAGTGGGGGGCCTGTGCCACCATCATGGCCGAGACCCTGGCTAACAGCAGGCACCTGAAGGCAGGAGAAGCACTGGGAATTCCTGGAGAGCCAGGCATGCCTTCTAAGATGCTCTAGAAAAAAAAAAAAAAAAAAAAATTAAAAATGTATTTT
>WHYT01013983.1:0-22877 GCA_009806455.1 Tetrax tetrax
CAGGCTGAACAGCCCCAACTCTCTCAGCCTGTGCTCACAGGGAAGGTGCTCCAGCCCTCTTATCATCTTTGTGGCCCTCCTCTGGACCCTCTCCTGGTCCATGTTCTTCTTACATTGGGGGCTCCAGAGCTGGATGCAATACTCCAGGTGGGGTCTCACAAAAGCGGAGTAGAGGGGCAGGAACACTTCCCTCAACCTGTTGGCCATACTTCCTTTGATGCAGCCCAGGATGTGGCTGGCCTTCTGGGCTGCAAACGTGCATTGATCGCTCATGATACCTACAATAAGGTGGCATGCTCAGTAGATTGTCTGGCAAAGTTATGAGGCAAGTAGTTCTGTGTTCTTGCAGAAAAATCGGAAGTATTAGGCTCAAAAAATCTTTGAGCTTAGTGCAGCTAAAACATACCCGATTGCAGTCACTCCACTGTAACAGAATTTTGCTCTTGGTTACTAAATGCAGATTAATTTGCCATCTGTATTTTAACTGCTTTGGTGTGCAAAGCTTTCTGTTGCAATAATAAAGTTATTATTATGTCTTAATATAATAAAGACATTTAGATTTTTGTGAAACACTCTTGTTAGCGTTACTATTTGACTTGATACCTATTTGACTCCTATTGTTTATAAAGAGTTTACTTATTCACTGTGAGTGAGACATGGTATTTCATTCTATTGCATTCAAGATTAATGTAGCAGAGGAATCACATCATTAAAACCAGAATTTTATACCAATGAGAATGATGGAAGAAGCGTAAAAAACAGAAATATACTCTCATGTGTAGATATCCCCATGTGGTTCTTCCCCTGTAAGTTTTATGAGTAAATGACATCTAAATCTATTTCACATTTTACCAATATTTAATTAATGTTTTGGGGAAACAATTTGTTACCAGCTTCTAATACTACTACATATTCATGTACAGGAAATTTGAAGATAAAAAGTCTTTATCTGACAGTTGACCTTTAGATGCAGACAATGATATAGGTTCTGAATTTTGCTCAGTTTCTAATGTTGCAGCAGAGGTGAATCATAACCCAGCATTTCTCATTAGTTTCAAACTATTTCATGCCTCCCATGCTTTATTACTCCTTTTACATTCTCTTATTAAAATACCTGACAGAAAAGTTGAAAACTTGTCACATTTCCTTCCCCATCACTGGGTACACTTTATAAGGAGAATGCTAAACCTTGCAATGATTTATTCCCCAATTAAGATTTAAGAACTGGATAGACTTCATAAAGCAATGATTGGCGAGGTTTTGATATAATAGCTTTGCAGCTAATGGTTTCTGACAATGCAGAAAGGGACAACTAGATCAAGTAAAAGAAGTATGGGAAAACAGGACTGTGAGTGGTCAGGTTAGGTTGATGGCCAGGATTGTACCAAGGCAAAAGTTCAAAAATGCTTGTACAAGAAGAACTACTTCCTGTCCCCTAAATACGTGTATGCTCAATGGTCATTTGGACAAAATCCTGCTCCGCAGCCCACCTCTTACACTTCATCAACACCTCCAAGCACCTGGAAAGTCCTCTCTCCTAGCTGGCTCAGCAGCTCCAGGTGGAACAGAGCCAGCAGCCTTGTCTTTGGACCCTGCAGTGTGCTGAGGCAATCTTTGGCTTGTGGAAAGGCTGTTAGGAGCCAGTCCAATGTGGAGCATGTGTAGAGTTGTTTCACTCTGCGCTCAATAGCACTTGCTTTTGGAACTGTAGCCCCAGTGAAATTGACATAAAACTGGCTCTATGTTCTTCTGACCAGAAACGTAGCCAGTGGGAGGAAGGCACTAGATATGCATGTGAACAGCAAGACAAGCAGATATAAAAAAAAATAGAGTCCCATTTGGCACTCTGGGGAAAGGTTTATGGGAAAAAAAAGCATAAAAAATCAACAACAAGTTGCAGATAAGGAGGTATAAGGATCTTTTGGGGGAAAAAAAAAAAGTTCTGATATTTTGGAAAAAACATCTGGCTACTTTAGAGATGAGTAACATTGTGCCATAAATGAGGAGAGGAGAAGCTCTTGAAAGCTTGACCACTGCCATAGGTCTATTTGTACCCTGTGCTCTCTCTGTAGAAGTAAAGTCATTTATTTCTGATCTTTCATATTGTGTTAAAATTAGTTCATCTGGGAGAAAAGTTCACAGATATGAAGCACTGTATTATAGTCCATATTTTCTGGAGATTAGATCATGATAGTGTTTTAATCTGTTATTATAGTCTTGACACCTAAGAGACCTTATCACGCCTTCAGCATTCATAAAACTCTATAAGCTAAGCACTGAAAATCCCTTTCATGGTAGGCAATATAAAATATCTAATTAAACTGGTTCCAAAGGTAAACATGACAGACTAAGGCTTGTAAATAGGAGGCACTCTGGAAAGCGAAGGGAATTCAGTGAAGCCTCTTAAGTCAACATCACGAGCTGAAGATCACTGAATCTGAACATGGAGACTAAAACTGGCAGAAAATTACTACTGGTTTAGTAAGTCCTAAATATTTTTCAGTGGAGTTTCACATCCTGGGCAGTGAGTTCAATCCATTAACAAAAGACTTGGTTTTCTCAGTAACTTTTCACAGACCCTTCCGAGGATAGCAGAAGTCCAAACACCAAGGCTGAAACCTAAACAATAACCTAGCCACTTCTTAGTTTTGAACAAGAATCTACACATAGGATTTGGCATAAATTATTCAAAGTGTATTGACGGCATGCTGTTAGATATTTCATATTAATCCTTCTGAATGTTTCCTTATTTATAATCTGAAAAGATGAGAGAAGGATATCTTGACTAGTTGTTTGAGTTTTCACATATGGAAAGCTGAGATGCAAAAATGTAGGAATTAGAATAAAAATCTACATGAAACAGGCAGGGTAGCTTTTATAACAACTTTAGAAAAAAAAAATAAAATCCCAAATTATTACTCAAACTGACAAGGTAAAAGTGAGGATTACACACTCCAGTGTCCTGGGTGAGAAAGCAGCCCATGACATCCACATGGAATACGGACCAACTGAAGTGCAAGAGGACATCTTTAACATTTCAGTACTAAGTTCTAGTAGCTATGGTAAACTATTCTGGTCACCAGTTCTCTGTCCTGTTCTGGTGAGACTTTCCATAATTGCTACAGTAACAGAGATGACCATGTGCTGGCTTCTTATCTGCTGCAGCTCCCAGGCTGGCACATTTACTAAAACCATTGGTGAAGGTGGGTTTGCAACAGTCAATGGATGCAGCTGAGGACTGTGCTTGTGTTTATTGTGCCACCTCTGCAGTTGGGATTGGTCCCATCTTAAATTGCAAAAGCTGGGGCATTTGTAGCTGAGGAGCCTAAGTCTGTACTAACTCAAATTTAGCTGTGCATTGCAGTACAATGGAAGGCCATGAATAATACATTAAAGGTACTCTGTGACCACATGGGTCCTTAATTACACAAATGTGCAGAATGACTGGAACAACTGATGAATCGCAGCAATCGGGTCCATCCTTATGTTAGTTCTAATGTTTTGATTTAAGTTTCACCAAAAAAAAAATGCTGGCTCTGCGTGTTGTAAATGTTTTGTTCATAATATGTCATGTTCAGCAAACTTTCCATAATGTAAGGCACAATTACAAGCGGATCCTTCTGGCTTTGTTGGCAAGTTCCCCTTCATCCAGCCCAGGAGCCTCCAAGAGCAGTTCATTGAGCTCAGCATTTTTGAGCCAGCTCACTTGAGCCTGAAGCGCTGTGTGGCTCACTCTGGAGACCTGGGGTGTAAATGGACTGGAACCAGAAGTCCACACCTTATCTGAAACAAGCAATTGAGGGGAGTAAAGTCCACACACATAGCAACAAGGGCGGAGAGAAAAGGACGGACAGAGATCCTCGTCGTAATATTGCCACCTGAACCCTTAACTCGTCTTCATCTGCTGTCTCCAAGAGGTTGATGTGAAACTGACTTATGGAAATGGTTACATTTCCTTAGGAATAAGAAATAAAAGGAAAGAGAAAAGGCAAGGCACAGAAAATCAGGTGAAAATCGGACATGATCTCTGCTGCTATGCATTTATAATGCTAAAAACAATCAAATAAAAATTGTGTCCTCCTACTGTCAGTCTGAATCACAACCTTACCAATTATAGTCAAAAGCAAAATCTTTGTAATGTTTCAGCAGCAAAATCAGTGTCAGCACAGGCTAAATTGTGTTCTGCCTCATGGTCACAGCTGTCAGACAACTGCTGAGATTACCAATGGCTGTAACTCTATTGCAAACAACAATACAAGAAAGCAGTTTGATACTGACAAGCAGTTACCATTTGAAAATATTTCATGCAAGAGATGAATGTTTTGGGGTTTTTTTTTTGTTTGGAGGGGGGGCAGGATCCAGTTTTAAGAGATACCTGAGCCTTAGACTCCCATGGCTTCTTCCACAGCCCAAATTGGGACTCTGCAGGAAAAGCTGACCAAGCCCCTGTGGGGGACCCGCCAAGATCCGCTGTCAAACATTACCCCTGCCCTGAGCCCCACGGGTGGTTTTCATGAGCTGCGGCAGTGGGCTGTCCCAGATGGTGCCCAGAGCCAGGACAGCAGCAGCAGCAGCTCCCAGCACTGTCCGTTCTCCGCAGCTCTCGCTGACAGTGTGAGGATGAGGGAGACAGTCGTCCTCGCTTCTCAGTGAGGAATACAGATTGGCATAAGCTGAAGAGGATCAGTGTTGTCAGAGCCTTTTGAAAGGGCTGTTGTGACACTGAAAGGTGGGATGCCCTTTTTTCAGTTCTTTCCATTCAAACAAAGGTTGTTTGGATACTCCAGCTCTTACCTGGCACTTTCAGACAGGCAGAGAAGATCATGATGCCACTATCCTGGGTTTACTATACCTTATTTGGTGAAAGCATTTTTGTAACTATAGTAAGAATATTCATTTCTCATATTTTGCCATACATGAATGGTAAATGAAACACTTCAAGTGCCGTAAAAATATTTCACCTCCTATTTTCATCGGAATTCAATTAAAAAAACTAAATAGTCAGTGTATTTGGCATATACAAAGAAAGAGAAAAATGTCAGCCTGAAGATAATCCAAGTGTCACTGAAATTAATATAATCTACTTTCCTTGCAGTCCCTGAGGTCACTAGACAAAATTTTGTTTCTGTTACTGTTGTATGCTGTCTCTGAATAACAGAAAGAGGATATAATTGCCTCTTTCCCACCTCAAAAAATGTCCTTTAACAAATACTAGGGATAACTGGACCAAGAAGTTCCTACATCCACTGAAAAAGCTCTGAGATGCTGAATAAAATTTATCTAGTCTTTTCAAGGCATCATTTTTTAATGCAGAAGGCTACATCATCAAAGTTACTTGAGTTTCTTGAGAAACCAAAAAGCCAGCTCTCATCAAACTACTGAGAAATTCATTGCATTGCAGTTTGGTCCTCGATGTTAAGAAATTATCTTTATTTGTATCTAAACATGTCTGGCATCTGTTTCTCTTCCCTCCACTGTGAATATAATGCAAAGAAGGGCTTTGCGAAGTAGTGGAAGGGTTGATGTATATTTATAGACTCAAAGTCACAAGTTTTTCCTTCTCTAATTGGCTATCTGGCTCAGACACACTGGCTGTACTACTGTGTGAAGTGGTGCTGTAATATATGGATGTTGCTAACACAATGCATGGGAAAGAAGAGGAGTTACAGTAGATTGGAAAGCACATCTTGATATTAAAGCAGGAGGAAGAAAACTCCTTGGGGTGCATGCTGGGATAACAGATACATCTGGAGAAAAGGAAGAGATTACTTTTTTTGTCCACGGAGGAGCCTTGTCCCTGGGGAATGATGTATGCACAAGTGATGAGGCTGAAATTTGTGAGGAAATAAAATATGGGCGTCTAAACATTCCCTTTCTCACCTCAACTTCACTTCTAGAAGGAGATACTTTCCAGTAACTCATTTCATTAAGACAAACTCTTCCTCCCACTTGTCTTTCCCACTATCTTTGGACTTCCTGTACCTTTCTGTATTTCAGATTTCAAAGGTCTTTTTCTTTTCCAAGAATGACTTTGTTTTCCTACACATATTGCATCCCTTCTGTCTTCTCCTTTCCTGCATCTGAATTCTGATACTCCACAGATGGCTGAAAAAAAAAAGCATTAATCTCTGTTTCTTTCTGTGAACAGCATCCCTGCCATTACACATTTTATATAGTGAAGTTTGTGACACAAAACTGATGCTAGTCATTGAGCATAAGAAAGATGGAGCAATGTTTTGTTGTGTGAGCCAAGAAAGGATTCAAAAAAATGTTTTTATCCAAATTCAGATCTCTGGCAAACAGTGAGGTGCAGCTCCAGCTGAAAACCTTCTCAAGCGCGTGGCTGATACACTTACAGGACCCTTATCTGAAGGTGATCATCCAAGGAAGACTTATTTCAATGAGCTTTTTTTTTTTTATATGTGTAGGCTTGTGGAGCTGATATTACCTAAGACATGGCTTTATCAAACAGCAAAGAAAATTAGGCTGCTGCAGTATCAGATGTAGGGACATTTCAAGGAGATTAGTGTATGCTTCATAAAACTGAAGGGAAATTTCCTTGCCAGAATGCAAAATACATCTCCCTCTTCTTACTTTTAATTCATGTCTTACTAAGTCTTATGCTGTAAACAAGACTGAGAGGCAGCTTCTTACAAGCTGCAAAACTTGGGACTATAAATACAATCATTAAAAATACAGCTCAATATATTGTGCAAATAAGCTGAGAATAGATTTTTTTAAAAAATGTGGGTTTGATACAAAGCTAAATAAGACAAAATCCAGCCATCATGTGAATAGTAGGTTAGGTGGGGACTACACAGCTGCAAAGCTATGGTGATGGATGTTCTGTTACCAGGAGTGCATATTGTATCCGCTGTGCCCATGGAGGCCAAGAAGAGGTTCAGTTTCAAAGTGCCTGCTGAATTTGTGCCTGGCTGTGGAACAAGGGTTAGATCTCCTGAGGAATTGCTTGATGTTGAGAGGTTGCTTTGTGTGCATATCGGCTTTGGTCCCTATAAAGGCATAACATGGGTGTCTAAAGCCAGATGAATGGTTTTCAAAATTTAGCAGCTCATGTAAATCCTCCAACAAGCCCAGGCTGATGCCTTGCCTGAGGTGTGGCAAGGCTGTGGGGTCGCTGGGGGTGGGGCAGGGGGTGGGGCAGCCCAAAGCATAGAGCCTAAAGGCTATCCTGGTGGCTGTTCCCTCTACTTTGCTTTATATATGGTGCTTACAGGCTAATTGCCCAAACTTCACTAGGTTAATGGGTATTTCCCATCATTGGTATTCGGACTTCTTTAGGAAGTCAGTACGTTGCCTCCTAATGGACTTGTAGCAGGCTTTTTTTTCCAGCTGATCTACATTGGGTAAGCTACGATCTGTCACATCTCAGACAAGACCCCCGTTAGTTGAAGAGCTGACTATTTGTACCAGTTGACCTTCATAAACTGACCAGCCTGGCTCAGTGACCTGGTCCCTGCAATGTGGGCTTTGGAGACTCCTGGATGGCTCAGCTGGGATGTAAACCTGAGCTTGTACTGCACCCTCAGTATTCTGGGGGAAGGTGACACGTGGGACAGAGTCTCTTTTTCTCCCTTTTTTCTTCTGTCACAAGAAAGCTCTCCATGAGGTGAGAGGGCTTTACTGGCTGATTGCTGAGTGCCTAGGGAGGCAGGGCTAGGGGAACGGGGCCATAGGAGCACTCACAAATCCATTTTATTACTGTTTCTGTTATCTCAGTTAGAAGGTTGGGTTTTTTTGTTTTTTTTTTTTTGTTTTTTCTGAGGGAAAGTTCTGTATTTGATATTTTATGAAAAAAATACCCCAGCAGTTTCATGGCTAAATGATATTTTTGAAGGAATTAGGCAACCTACCTCATATATTAAAGCAAAGCAACATTCCTGTCCAGGAAAGGATTAACTTTATAAATACAAACCTACCTATAGGCCAAGCCTTGCCCAACATACTTCCACTTATATGAATTTATCCAGCAAACTGTTTTTCCTTTGGTCTTCCTTCTCTTTCATCTCAATCATTTCTCCCCTCAGCCATAGAAATTATATGTAAAACAAGTCTGTGAACTCTTCTGGAAAAAAAAGCCATCTTTTCTCCCCTTGTCTATACAGAGACTGACACAATCAGAATCTGATCCCTGAATAGCTTTTTGAAGTGCTGTGTGCTCTGAGTATTTGAATACTTGACTTCTATTTATTAGCCATAAAGAGGAGAGGTTGTTGGTTACAAGTGCTGGAGTAATTTGCCTGTGAAGTAACTGAATTGGTATTTTGCAAGAGCATAGAGATCTATGCCATGGCAAGGAGTACATGAGCCCTATATTCTAACAGACTCTGATCGATAAAGGACTATGGTAAACCTAAGTCTCTGTTTGGAGCCTTCACGCTTTTAGCAGTAGTAACTACAACAACTAGTTCATAACTTTTAAAATTAAAAAAGCAAGTATTGCATGACTCTTCTGTGTCTACTTGGGAGGAAAATAAAACTGTCTAATATTTGACATCCCTTAATAATTTCTCTGACAATGATTTAATTTCTCTACCTGCTTAGAGAAGGACAAGATCTGTATTGGCAGTTAGATGTTAGGACAGGATTGAATACAAAATTAGGGCTATTTTTTATTATTTCTAGATCTAGGAACTAAGGTCTTTAGAGAGCAGCTGAGTCACACCAACGATTCCTGGATTAGATTGAGGTGAGAAGAAAAATACCAGCCTCAGTTCAAATTTCAGCTTTATCCCTGGGTTCAATCTGACCCATTCTTACTTGTATCTGTCATTTGTTTCTTCAGCTCAGTGGATGAACATTTTCATTGACAACATAATCACAGCCACAACTCATTTACCTGTGAGGTCGTCATTGGGCCAGGAACCAAGATGGCAGGCTTTGCATGTGTATTCGTCAAATACGTATTCATTCTCTTTACAAGGAGTACAGGTCCAACAGCAACTCACTTCTCCTTTACGGATCACCTGAGACAAAAATTGACATTTGGATTAGCAGCATAAACATATATTTGTGCTGCCAAGTTATTAATTTAAATTTTTAATCCATTTTTTTAATAAATTTTAAAAAAATCATTTTAAAGGGAGCTCCTTTTCACAATATATTTGCTTATACAAAATATGACACAAGTTCTCAGTTCTCCCATTGTGTATGTACCAGAAGAAAGTAACCATCAGCCCCACAGAAGTATAAGTTGAGGTACAGAATGACAATAAGTTTTTTCCCCCCCACATTAGAATTACCCAAATTCAGTATTTCATAGGTGGCAATGAGCCTACAGAAGCCAGTGCATGATGCTCAAGGCGTGTGATTCACTCCGTTGTGGTCCATACAGGGAATCATGTCAACAGCGTTATTTTCCTCAAGCTTCATTACCCAAAGATTTTGGGTGCTTATTTTTCATTCAGTTGTGAATGATTTGTTAAAAGTGAGTTTTTTCCAGACATCAAACTGAACATGTCTTTTCCACTTTTACTTAATTACTGCATTTCTAATTTGTATTTAAGAGTGAGAATGTTATCTTTATCCATTTTAACATCTGACCTGATTTCTCGTTTTATAATTTACTGCCAAATGTTATTGCACGCTCATGATTGAGATGCAGATTTTTCAACATCCTTATTTATAATTTCTGGGCACTAAAAACATCTGTGCTTCTTGTCAATATGTCTTTCTTTTGAAATAAAGTATTTCCAGTCTCTCTGCTCTTTCTAAACAATTTGTAAACGAAAAGTCCCAATTATCACATAGGAAGTAGGTTGACTTATGTATCTTTTGCAATGATGAATTTAGAAGGTGGCTTCAAAACCAAATGTCTTTATTGCAATTTTAAAAACTGAAATGCAAAGGAGTGTAATAAAAAATAACTGGATTGCTCTTTGCAATGCTGCAGTGAAAAAAAAAAAGTGTACATTATATCTTTTTCATGAGCAACATGGGGACTTGAAAACTTAGATTTTTGGTTTTGTTTTTAAAATTGTGGCATATAAAAGGAAAAAAAAAGCCACACCTGAGTAGCTAAACTGGCAGAAAGGCCATGGGAGCATAAGCAAATTGCTCTGCAAGTGTTGAGACTAGAGCTACTTGCAAAACAGAATATCTGTCCTCCAGAATAATTCACAACTTGAGATGTCTTGGATTATCTATCCTTCCTTAGAAATCAGAATAATTATTCTCTACTACTCAGAATCAGGTCAGAATTTTTTTTTTTATTAAATTACTAAGTCAGCTATTTCTTCATACTTTTATTTTTCACTTCTCGAACAATTGTTTGTTGTAGCATTTAACTGTAAAACAATCTTTTATGACATTTTTAACAAAAATAATTCTCTTTAAAGCAAAAATTAATTTATTTTCCTCTTGTCATCTGGGCAACCCTTTGAACCCGTATTTATTTATATAATCATACTTCTGCACGTTTCAAATGTATAGGGTTTGGTTGTGTTTGGATTTTATCAAGTCCTTCAGATAGATGTACCAAATGTTGCTGAGTATTGGATATAATTACACTGGATGTTTCAAATTCCTGCATAATAACTCAACTCCACAGATTTCTGCAGAAAAAACACCACAGAGCTTGGCAGAGTCAAGCTCTCCTCATCATCTCTGAAGACCATGAACTAAAGGACTGTGAAGTAAACTTTAGATTTATAATTAATAACCTAATGAAGAACATAAAAAACATTTCAGAAACTGGACTTGAAGCATGTATCCAAGTGTGTGATGAATTGGCTTCACAGTGAAGAATCTTCTTGGGAGAATCCTTGAAGGTGCCATGGGCAGAAGGTGGAAGAAGACTGTTAGTGAAGGTCACAAGATACTTCCCATCACCTGTGTTGTCACAACAGATCATAAAGGAACTCAGAGTTACCCAGTTCTGAAGTTATTATCTGTTTGTCCATCTCTGTCCTCTCACATATGTATCTTTGTGGCTGGAGAGGGCTGACAACATACCCCTGTTTCGTTACTGTGAGAGAAATTTATCCTACATTTCTTCATGTGTCTGCAGAAGGTATGTTCTCACCTGAACCAACTGTCCTGGCTGGGTGCCTTTTGCCATCAGTGAAGAGAAAGAAGTATTTCTACACCAAGATTCATCTTAACTGTTTTCAAAGCCTACATGAGGATGGGATGACTGCTAATCTGGAATAATATATTTATTTCCATTGACTATAAAGAAAGTTTGGAAATCTGATATAACTGTCTATGCCTACACTGAAGACATATACATTTGGTGTGATGAAACTCACTTACTGACTGCCAAAGACCAGCCAGTGAATAAAGCATGGCGACTGTGTCCTAAAACTCTGGAAAACTCAGAATGAAGAGTTTCACTTTGTGTCGCAGGTCGTGGTCAGCCTCCCATCAGCCCCTTCTTTTAGTTGCTTAGTATTGCAGACATGCCATGTTAACACAGCAGACAAGTGATTCAGCTTCCAGTGAGACAGCCAGAATTACAGTTACTTTTTTTTTTTTTCCACTCTGAAACACTCTGTTGTGCATGCCCATCCCCTCAGTCCACAGACTTTTCTATAGACAACTGCAAGGTAAGATAAGGACTTGCAGTATTTCAGCTGTTCTGCACTAAATGTTATGGAATGCTTAAGGACAACAGAGTACAATGACTATATGACAGACTCAGCTACCCTCCTTACTTACTGCAACATAGAAAGAGAAGAAGGAAAAATAAAAAATCTGAGGAAAAAAAAAGCAGCAATAAAACAGGTATGATTAAAAAAAAAAATAACTTACATTTCCTGAAGTTCTAAGGAGCTGTAGTTATCAATGTTCTCTGATGATATCACAGACTTAATGTCTGAGTAATAATGTTCCGGTTAGGTGTCTATGTCTAGCATTGAATTAGTACCAATTATTATTTATCATTTACCTGTAATGGTACTGACAAGTCCCAAGTAGGGATTTGCACTCCACTGAATCAGATGCTGTAAAACTATGCAGCAAAAAAACCCCAAACAATACCTGTTCTAAAGCATTTGGAATGTAAGAGTGAAAAAAGCAGTTCACAGATACAGGAGCACAAGAAATAGCAACATAAAAAAATAACAAGATGACTATGATATAAGTAAGAACTAAATACATAAGTCTATATACTTTAATTAAGGTGTGGAATACTGTCTCCGGGTAAGAGTCAGGAAAGACTTGCTTTCAAATTTCAAGGCTATGTATATTGCACAACTAAAGTAAGTGCAGAAAATATTTACCTTTATCTGGCCTTTTTCGCAGGGTTCACTGCACACAGATCTGATTATATTATTTTTCTCTGACCATACTTCGTCATCGTCCATTTTCAACTCTCCGTTGTCCCAGCTGCCAACATTAATATAATCAAAGTAGTCCTTCCCCATTTTCTTGAAATTCATTATTTCATATCTTTGGAAACACAAAGGGGAGACATAGCTGAGTTGAGGAGAACATCACAAAACGTTTCAAATTAAAGAAATACTATATAGTCAAAATCAAGACTGTTCAAATAAAGATGGTGAAATTTTAAGCGTTATGCTTGCCCTTGAGTTTCTCCTAATAAATTTTGTGATATCATAAACTTTTTTTTTCCTTTGCATTTTAATTTGTTTTCTTCTATCACTATGAAAGTTCCCTGAACACTTTGGGGAATATGCTCAATGACTGAGCTGAGGATGACTATTTATTTAAGGAAAACAATGAAATAAGACAAGGCTCATCCTGTGTAACTTTCAACACTGAAGCCAACTGCATAGGGAACCTAGGCTCCCTCTGTAGCAGAAGCAGCTAAATCTAAACTTATAATGGCAATTCCAAGTGCCAAGTGCTCCTCACCATCAACAGGTGCTTATTTGCCTCCCGAGAGAGGAACCCTGTCCTTGGTTCAATATGTCCCCAGGGCAAAGCATATGGACAGGGTAGGATTAAGAGTGATATTGTTAGAGTGTAATTTGTGAAGTCCAATGAGCAGATAAGTAAAGAATTAGCTCATTAAATCAAACAATCTTTTAAATAAGATACTGAAGTATCTCTCTTAAGTTTTGAGGAAACACTTTTAATAATGACAAGCAGTAGCCATACTGTATCTAATATCAATATTTTTCTGGGGCTAACATTAAAAAAATTATGGTAAAACTCTTCTATGATATTCCCATCTATGGATCTCAGGGTGCTTTGCATCAGGAAAGAAAGTCTGAATGTCACAGTGGAGAAAGCATGGCAGGGATTCAATGACAAAATCACACACGGGTCAGGATCAGGACTGCAAGAAACCTGTGAAAGAAAGTGAACATGAAGTCTGACTGAATGGGCAACATAGTATTACCCATATTGCATGATTCTTGAGTCTTTCCAAAAAAAAAAAAAAAAAAGAAGAAGAAATGAGCAATGACACAGCTAGGAAGAAAAAAATTATAATAGTCTTGGACTTTGGAATATTTCACTTTCCATCCTGTATAAAGCAGGAAATGTTCATAGCTTTGAGAATGACCTCATCAAAGTTGGAGATGTGAATGTGAGACAGACACAAATTAATTGAATTCAGATAACATACACACAAGCCCAGGTAAACAGGCTTTTATGTACGCATGGTTATAAAGCAAGATTTTTTTTTTTTTTTTTCCAAGGGTCACAATCATAGTAACAGTCTGTCAAGGATTAAACACACTAACCAAAAAGTTAGCCCAGAAGTTATTCTATATATATATAACACACTAACCAAAAAGTTATTCAGCATTGTCAGGACATTGTAACACTCCTCTGAGTATTGCTGTGATAAAGCTGTCAATTCAGAGTTTCATGGGCAGATGAACAAAAGTACTGCTGATGCTTAATAGGCCACAGGAACTAAACCAATCATCCCTCCTGTAGTAGTTCCATGCATACATCCTGAGGGGAATACTGGAAAAAAACCTAACAAATTAGATAAACTTTTACTTCAAACTGTTGTGTCTCTCACAAGTCCTTTATGGTGAACAGCATTGGTGGACTGATGGTAATAGCCAGACTCAGTGAGTCCATTGCTATAGTGGAGGTGCATGAGTCACTGGTTCCCCGGAGCTTCCTGGAGGTACCACAGGGACAGTTTGTCACTTTAGGATAGGAAAGACCAGATGGTGGAATAGCACATTTCCAGCAGTGCCCTAATCACAGTGCAAAACACTTGTTTCAAAACAGAAGTGCCTTGAAGCTGCTGAGAATCCGTATTCGATTGGTAGCACAGCCAAAACATCAGCATGTTGTTTTTCTTGCCTTTCTTGTCTTTTCATTTCTTTTTTGGAGTTTCAATAGTATTTAGAGATAGTTGTTATCTTCCTGAGAAATTGTGGGTGTTCCCTCCATACTTATTTGGTTTTTTTCCCTGTCTTCTCTCTCATGACAGAAGGCCTTTACTAGACTGTCTATCTGCTTAAAGCTCAACATACACATAAAGGACTTTGGAATAGGGCCAAGATTCAAAGCATCTTGTGGGATTAATCATCAGTTGTATAATATCAAAACCCTTTCGCTATACATCAAAATCCTGAGATATCTAGGTCAGAAAGGCTCTTTACGTTCTGATTTCCTGCTTAACACCACCACCACAATACAGCTGTGAGGATTTAAATTTCCATTTTACAAAGTGAAGATGCTGCTATCAACACAAGTGAACAGGGCAGATGAGTTGTTCCAGTATAACTACACCATCTCCCAGCTGCTGCAAATAGTATTTGACAGCACTCAAAAGACTATGAAGTACTGAAAACCTGGGAGTTAGAGATAGAGCTTCCTATAAATCCTTCTTAATAACAAAAAAGTAATTTTTCACTCAATGTTGGCTACTTTAAGCACATAGATTGTATTTAATTATGTAAGTGTTGTAGGAGAAAAGGGAGCAAAGACCTATGTTTCAAAACTAAGCGAACTCTGAAAGCATTTTGTGATCACACACAGTCCATTAGTTTGAGTAGGCAGAGCACTACCATACTTCACACAAATCCAGTGAGGCTGGACTTTCTGAAAGTTCAATTACCCCAAGATGCACAATCAAGATGGTGTCCCCATGATCTTCAGTGAAACATTAATGTCCTACTCTGACTGAACAAATGACTGTGCATGATATAGTGCCTTTATCATCTGTCTTAGAACTGAATCTTAAAAACCCCAAGATATTAAATTAAAATCCTTGCAAAAAATGGAATTAAATCATTAGTGTTAAGCATGAGGAAAAGTTAAAGTTAAAGGTCTCTTTGCAACATTTAGATATTGTCATTGGTGTGTTGTCATGCCACATATCTTTTATTCATGACAGACTTCAGTCTTTCTAAAAGAAATGCTGGAAATAGAGATAGGAATAAGGCAGGATGCAGTCCACTGCATCTCAGCACCATTAAAACCGAATGGGAACCTTTTAAGAGATGTCTGGGACAAGTGTTTTAAAAAGAATTTGGTCAGAAAAATCCAGACTGAGCACTTTTCTTCAGAATTCAGCTATTTGTAAAAATAGTAATGTTTAGCAGAAAAGAGCCTTTCTCACCAAACAGCACTAAAAGTAAATTTCCACCTGAAATTTTCCTGAGTTTCTGCCAGTTTCTGGGTTATCCTACCTTTCAGTAGGATAATCCTCACAGTGCATTTCCTTAGAGTCTGAGTATGAAGAGTTCTAAAATTTGTGTCTCCAGGAACACAACCAGACTGCTTTGTAGATGTCTGCCCTGCTCTCTTTTGGAGACAATACTGACTTTAGAGGTTTTCAGATAAAATTGCATAAATTTTTGGAAATGTCAAAATATTCTGACCAATGGATGTACCTTTTTCTACCCATCTCTACTAGGAAGTTAGCACTTTCCTTTCAGTTCACATTAGTGGGAGAAGACGAAATTGAAATGAGTGCACAAGATGAAGAGTTTCCCCTCTAGTCATCTGTTTATGGGTTGCCATCACAAAGATGTTTAAAAACTTCACAATAATCTAGACAGAAAGAGCTGCCTCAATCAAACTGGAGCAAAAGCAGTGAAGGGGGCAGGAATCTACATACTGACCTATAAGGAAAAAATGTACCTTGAATGATATCACACTTGCTGTTCATCTCCTAACAGTTCAATAGGCAGAAACACAGAAAAAAAAAAAACAGCCCTTATTGCTCTTTTTAATGTGCATTTATATGAATACTGCATCTATGTCATAGAAAAAGAAAGACTTGTGTTACATTTCAGTGCTGTGTGTATACACATATATATAAGTTGTCAGCAAAAGAA
Source organism: Tetrax tetrax (assembly GCA_009806455.1). Classification (NCBI taxonomy): domain Eukaryota; kingdom Metazoa; phylum Chordata; class Aves; order Otidiformes; family Otididae; genus Tetrax; species Tetrax tetrax. The sequence continues at coordinate 16,239 of WHYT01013983.1, forward strand.
GCTTTGTTTAAATTCATTTTGTCTTATAGCAGCACAGTATGAATTAATGGCTTAGTCTGTTACGCAAGTGGAAAGGCTTTATTTGGGAGATATGGAAGCAGATTTTTAATAATTCTGATAGGAAAAAATCCTAGACAAATCAATACAATATTTCTGATATTGTTTTACCTTATTAATACAAGAACTATGTTTACTATGATTGCTTATTGCTCAAGCAAACACATATATTTAAAGACCTAAAGAGAGAGAAAGCAATGCTATGGTGGCTGTCATGGTCTGTGAACATAAAGTTGAAGATCTGATGGTTTGTAGTGAGAAGTAATAGCTTTAACTGGTAGAGATGAAAATGCAAATTCATGTAGGAAGATCACGTACCTAAAAGTTCATGCCTTTTCCTTTCTCTAACCTTAGTTTTAAACATCATTAAAAATGCACAGTAAAAAAAATAAGAATTATTTTTGAAAAATAAAGACAGAAAGTCAGGAAATGTGAAAATAAAAGTACAAGATCTTTGTTCTAATGTCATGTCTGCACGCATCTACTATGTACAGTTAACATGTCTAGCATTAAATAGTTTGACAAATGTCAACATTACCTTCCTGGAGAGTCACCATTCTCATCAAACAAGATCATGTCCCCAGAGACTCCGGTAAAGTTAGTCTTCATGAGAGATTCCAGGAGCTTCCGACCATCTATGGGCCTCATGGCATCGCAGAGGCCCACATAGCCCGGGCACAGTGACATCTGCATGTTGTGAAGGCCGTATGCCATCGAGTATATTGCATTGATTACAAAGCCCATCTTGGAGTCCTGAACGTGCTGCGTCCTCAGAGTCATCTGGCCTGCCAAGGAACATAATAAAGCAGGTGGTTAGTGCATGGGGCTGAAATACCATCAGGTCTTCAGACATTTGTTGGGGGGTTGGTTATCAATACTGGGAAAAGTCTTTTTAAGTGTCTTAAACAGCTCATAGCAGATGCTCTTACCAGGACACATACTGACCATGTTAAAAAAAAAATTAAAAGGAATGAAAGAAAAGATTCCCTTTAAACATTCTACTGTCCAACTGATGCCTTTCTCTGTGCAACCTCACATGTCACAAATGTTTTTTTTAAACTACTTTTCTTCCATGTGTTTTTTTTAAAGCATGCGTCATAAACATTACAATATGATGTTTGGGGTATTCCAAGAACTTCTCCCTTTCTGCAGAAATCTCTCCCAAGCCTCAGATATCTTTTGTTGAAGTGTAATGCTAGCACGGGGTCTATTCCGTAGTGATTTTGTAGACAACACATTTGTTTCAAAGACATGGGAACTAATCCTGTACAAACAGATTGACCCAGGCACAACTCTTATACTGTACCAAAAGTTCCTGTGCTAATAGCTCTCGTATTTTTATGTCTCTTGCTCCTCTTTGTTTCCAAAGTGGGGATAATGATGCAGTGCAGATGAATGCATTAAAATGTCTGTGAAGGGTTTGCTCATTTGGGTTAGGCAATGACTGTTTAGCCAGAATTGGTTAACCTTACTTTGTTCAGCTTTTAAAACATAATGTCTGGATTTCTATTCTCTATTTAAGCTTCTGTGAAATGCACAATAAAAATTCATTTAGCAGCACCCTGAAGGCCTTTTTTTTTTATTACCCAGTGTTATTAATGACACTGATTCGCTCTGTTGGCAGCACCAGTCCAGCTAAGAAAGAGTATTCTGGAGGTTTTCTGCCTCATATGTCATCAGCAAAGCTCCCAGCTGCACTCGAGCCACCAGATCTTTAATAGTGGGGAGGGGACAAGAATCAGAGATAAAGCAGTTGCATCAGTGGTGCTGAGAATTTGTCAGACGCCTGGAAAGATTTGATTCTGGAGAGAGGACAAACAAAGAACTCAACTAGAACATTTGCTCTCCTTTCATCAGTCAAGCAGCAATCCCCAGGAGCTAGGAAGTCCTGTGTATGGGCAGCCAGGAGCAAAGGGAATGCAAATAACCCTCTCTCTCTGTCCACTCTGTGGGAGTTTACCTCCCATAGAGGCATTGGCGAGCAGTGGGGATGGAACTTACACCAGCAGGGATGGCGCTTGCACCTGCCCCTCTGACCTTCTGGGGCAGGACAATGTGAGAAGTCATTTATACCATGAAAAGACTGATGTACAGATGATTTTTGTCTTAAAAGAAATGAAAACTAATATGTGACTCTGAGCCTGGTACTCATCTAGTTTAACAATATCCACCCAGAAGACAAGCATCCAGTCTGACGCCTAGGAACCTTTTGTGGAGACGAGTAAGAACGTCCAGCTGGTGATTGATCCCATCGTAAAACAGGTGCATCTACAAGCCCACCTTTTCTGTGGTGAACAAGAACATCACTAAGCAGTTCTAATCACTAAAACATAATGGACTACTGAAAACATGAGGAAGGGTAGCAAAGATACATAGTTCAAACTGAAAATCATTGTGCAGAGGTCAGAAAGTGAATTACAGGATCGAGAGATCCCTTTTTCCCTTCTATTTCCTGCGGCAGCTGGCACTTCCAGTTCCAGTCAGCCTCAGGGGCAGTGATTAACATTCTGAATAGTTAAGTGATAGGAGCTCGAAATATCTGTGATTGAAAAAAAAAAAAAAAAAAAAAAAAAAAGAAACCTTAGAAATAGTACAGTGTTGCTCATTTGTGCTGTTCTACGAAGGTATTGCTTTTTCCTAATTAAAAATAATAGGCATGAAAACTACAACAGTGGAGTACATCTAAAACCCACACTAATTGAAATTAAGTGGAAAATTGAACAAGTGCCTTACATTGCAATACACAAAACTTGGTTTAACCAATTCTTCATCCTCAAAATTAACAGCTCACAAACCATGCAGTTAATTATGGTAGCCATTAGAACGAACCAGATTTGCATCAGCAATAGTATTTACTATGAAACAATATTTGAGCTACTTTATTCTGTATGATTGCTTAAAAATCTAATAACTTAATTCTTACAGGAATGCTGTCCACTGGGCTTTGTGCTTCAATTTAATAGAATTTAATTCTGACTTTCTTTAAACATTCAACCTCATTCAGTTCACCTGATGATTTGTACTAAGGTTGCTTAGCTCTTCATAGAAGCTGCTGGCAATTGTCAATGGAGTTGTGAGAGAATTAGCTGTGTAAGAATTTTAATATACTTCCTGCAGCTGGAGAAAACATTTCCTGAGCTGTTAACTGCCTCACTTTACTATATAGGGGCAAATCAAACCTGCCAAGTCTGACTGTTGGTTTGCAGTACCTCAAGACTCTGTAGTTACAAGGAAAATCTCAAGAACTGAGACAAAAGAAAATTTTTGCTCTTTAATGTACTGTAATACAGTCTTAAAAATGCTAGTAGTGAAAAAAAAAGTTAAGCCTGAAAGTGTCTTTCAACCCATTTCACAAAGTACTTAGGCACATCAGACTTGAAAAGTAACCCTATTTAGCTCTGTGATTCTATGAGTGGTTTTAAGGGAAGGCTGAATAATGAAGCTAAAAGGTAGTCTCTCAGTCAGAAGAAAAAGTAAAAATATTGTAAATCTATCTCTGCAACAAGTATGATTTAGGTAGCCTTAAACACATTCTTCACTTAACTGTTAGTGCCTGTTCTTGCTGGAACTCAAACACATATTCTTAAATTCATCCACAAGTGCTGTTTTCAGTGAAGAACCTTTCCTTACACAGGCTCATCATGAGATGGAGAGGTGGCATGGATTAATTTAATCACAGAATCATAGAATGGTTAGGGTTGGAAGGGACCTTTAAAGCCCATCCAGACCAACCCCCCTGCAAGGAGCAGGGACATCTCCAACCAGATCAGGTTGCTCAGAGCCTCATCCAACCTGGCCTTGAACGTTTCCAGGGATGGGGTATCCACCACCTCTCTGGGAAACCTGTGCCAGAGTTCCATCACCCTCACTGTAAAAATTTTTTTCCTTATATCAAGTCTGAATATACCTCCCTCCGTTTTAAAACCATTACCCCTCATCCTTTCACAATAGGCCCTGCTGAAGATTTTCTCCCCCTCTTTCCTATAAGCCCCCGTTAGGTACTGGAAAACCGCTATAAGGTCTCCCCAGAGCCTTCTCTTCTCCAGGCTGAACAGCCCCAGCTCTCTCAGCCTGTGCTCATAGGAGAGCTGCTCCAGCCCTCTGATCATCTTTTTGGCCTCCTCTGGACTCGCTCCAACTAGTTCACATCCTTCTTATGTTGGGGGCTTCAGAGGTGGACACAGTACTGCAGGTGGGGTCTCATGAGAGCAGAGTAGAGGGGCAGAATCACCTCCCTCAACCTGCTGGCCATGCTTCTTGTGATGCAGCACAGGATGCGGTTGGTTTTCTGGGCCGCAAGCGCACATTGCCAGCTCATGTTGAATTTCTCATCCACCACTCTCATCCAGCACTCCCAAGTCCTTCTCCTCAGGGCTGCTCTCAATCCATTCTTCATCCAGCCTGTATTTGTGCCTGGGATTGACCCATGTGCAGGACCTTAATGATGATGAAGTCAGTAATGTTCAGTGGAATTGACTTTACAGATTGAACTCTTAATCAAGAACAAGGAAAAAAATCTAAAAGAAGTTGAGGAGTTCCTACAGAATTACTGGGCAGAGAACAAATATCCAGAGACTGTAACCCATATCCTCGTTTATAACATCCGTAGTAGAACTCTTGTCTATTAGAGTAAAAAATTTTATATCTGTAAAATATCTGTTTTTCTTCATATTGTACATTCCCATATGAGAAAAAATTCACAAAGAATGAAATAAAAATTCCTGTGGACTGGGAAAAAACCAGTATGATGCTATTTAATATTGGTTTGTAGAGATAAGCAGGACATGTTCACATGAATGCTTTAATTCAGTTCAGGTGTGGGCTTTCAAAGCCAATTTCCAAATCGTTCCTGCTCACTGCACTTTGGTTTCGACTTGGTGTCAGAATTTCACAGGATCATAACAAATTTCTTCCAAAAGATACGAAAACAGATAAAGTGCCCCAGGAAAGCATCTAATGCATCACAGCCACAAATGGGTGCTCAAACCAGAGGACCAGGCTACAGCTATTTTAGAGTAAACCTCCCCCGAACTGTGAATTTTTCTTATCCCACAGAGTTTGCAATCACACTCGGCATCATTCCCAGGATGCTGCAGACAGAAGGAGTTGAAGGCACAGAGATGAGAATGTGTGTGGGCCAGGTACAAAGCTGCATTTTGTAGGTCTCCAGTCAATTCTTGTTGCAATTTTGACAGGCTTAAGTACCTTTTCTGTGGTAGGACTGTGCATTTTTTCAGGATGTACCTCATTTTCCCATAACCATTTTTTTTGGAATAATATAAACCAATTAATGAATCTGTGCTGGATTTGGTGATTATGTCCAAATGATTATAGAAAGTAGTCTGTACTGCAGTACCTCAGAATCAATAAATATTAACACTGTGTCATGATAATTACTGAAGAAGTAAAATATTCTGCCCCCTGCAATTAAGATCTACAAAGCAATGGGAGAATGCAGGGTGAATCAGATCATACATAATGAGGAAAGTGGAAGAACACTTGCAATTATAAATGATCCAACATTTCTCTGAGAAATGAGCATATGAGCAGATCCCTCAATTCTGTTCTGTTTATTCCGTATTCTTTTTTTTTGTCCAAGTAATTTTGGTAAGTAAATAAGGGCTTATCCTATTATTTCCCAAGCTGAGAGATCATGAGGCAGTTCCTGACTTGAAGTCACATCACCATTTCTGTCTACAAAATATTACATAGACAAATCCTCTCCCTTATTTGGCAAAGCAGATAGCCCATCCATCCTTCAGTTTTCCATCTAATAATATTTCCTTTCTACTGTTCTTTATTTGCCATCTTTCTTTAGACTAAATATTCATCAGAAAGAGGACTGCTTCTTATTATCTTCCATTTTTTTTTCCTCTCATTAATGCAGTGGGCTTGTTATTGGCTGAAGATTTGAGGTGCTATTGTGCTATCTCTTCAATTAAAGTAAAACTAACTTGGATTTCATGGGAAATAGAAGCATGTAAATGTTTATTCTTGACATCATCTAGGATTCAGGTGAGCCTTTGTGATATGCTTCAATACACTAAATATCAGCTTAGGAATTTGCTGCCACTGGAGTAGGTGCATGCTTTTTCCTGCTGAAATATCTGTTCTGTATGACTGGGTTTATCTGTATGTTGCCACCTTTATTACAGGACTGTGACCATACCAAAGGCGAAGAATAGGCTGCTAATGGTGTAAACTCAGAGCATCAGAACCTGCTGCTTTTCTGCCCATGCTGCTGGGAGTGACCCAGTTTGGGACACTCCAGCAATATCACACAGGATAAAGGTGAGCTGGGTAGGGCTGGCTCTGAAAGCAGCCTTGAACTTGTGATTAGCTGTGCAGAGACTGCCCAGCACTAAACTCCTCGTCCAAATCTGTTATTTTTTGTTCTCAATCCTCCAAAACACAATTAGATGATGGAAAAGGAACACGTTCTTTCACCAAGAAAGTGGTTCTAGGTGGCGATGGGTCATTTCTCGGACTGATTTAAAAACGACCAATGCAGTTAGGAGCCCCGATCCGGGGAGCAGGAGGGGGCGCTGGCAGCCCCAGTGCCTGGTGGGGTGGCCCCGCCCC
>WHYT01013983.1:44440-74446 GCA_009806455.1 Tetrax tetrax
CAAAAAAAAAAAAAAAAAAAAGTAAAATATACATTCACAAAAGGAAAAAAGATAAGCACTGATTTTTAGCTCGAGTACAGAACTTTGAAAATTTAACTTCAAACTTAGATCCAGTCAGGGATGAACATAGGTGTTAATGTTCTCAGCCACACTCAGGATGCTCGGTAGAAGCAAACACTGCCCACCTTCCACCAGGACTATTTACTGGACAAAGAGTTAGAACCATTTATGTGTTGTTTTGTGATAAAGGCCGCAGAAGGTTTTTTAAATTTATGAGCGATTTAACCTTTTCTTTGAAACATTCGTCTTAATCTTTGGCAAGTTTTTAAGCAGTTTTATTCATCCTCATAAAATCTGAGAGGTTTTATGAATGCAGGAAGTTATAGGTTTTCTGTAGTGTGGCTTTTTTTTTTTTCAAGCTGAATAGAATTTAAAAAAAATTAGAGCTCTGCTGTCAGTATCCCAGCTTTATGAATTGTCTCATAAACAACTTAGAAAATATTTTATTGTAATTGATTTCTTTATCATTTTTCAGAGGAACAGTTTTGTAGATCTAATTCAGCAGAGCGCTATGAAATTCATAGTATTACTTTATGAATAGTTATCCCCTCTAAGAAGATTTGCTACTGAGATACCATTTTATAACTAAGTTATTAAAAAAAGTTAGAAATAACAACTTCATGTTACATAACTTTTCTCAGCTTTTCTGCAGAAGGGCTTCTTATTTCAACAGAGTTACTTTTCACTCAAATAAGCATTTCAGCTCAGCTTCTTGGGCCAAAGGCTTTTAGCAGTATTATATAAAAGATGTACTCAAAGCGTGCATTGTCGAGATAACAACGCAGAGATAACAGCCTCAGACAGACAAGGTGGCAAAGCAAATGCTAAACGAATATCTAAAGGCCAGTGAAAGCAGAGTAAGAAAACAGGGTTGTATGAATATAAAAAAGCACCTATAGTGTGTGATATTTCAATTCTGCACCCACAGTAGAATAACAACACTTGTGGGGTGTTGATGACAGGGTGATATAGATGTATTTGGGATATTAGACTTGTGATATCCTCCGTACTCAGTAAGGGGTGTGAAGATGAGGGAGAAGGCAACAGAGAGTGAGATACCTACTTACTTTCATAGTCATGTCTGTGCCTCCTTACACCTTATTTCTTCTCCTAATGGCTTAATTTTACTGTAGTAATTGGTGATATCACGTACTCTATTGGTGGTTGCATTATGTAAGGTTCAAAATGGTATTACCCATCTCTAAAATCTACTGGTTCAACTGAAGAAAGATTATCTGGCACCAGAGGTTGGCTGTGACAAGGAGCTCCAAAAGAAGTCTGGCGTAATTTCCACTCTCACTCACAGAAGTGGAGAAGTGCATAGGCTACCATTAATGCAGGGCAGGACTGCATGCTGGCGAAAAAGGCGGTTCTCTATGCTAGCAGTGGAGTGTAAAGGATATTTAGGTGAAAAAGTGGGTAAGAACAGCTTCCTCACAGGTAGTAAAACATGCACAGATGAACAGTATTCCAGTAATGATTAGAAAGAGTCCAAACAGATTAGATAGGACATGGATATCCTTAACAGATCACTATACAAGTTCATTTTTTTCTCCCTTGCGTGGACACTTTGTGGTTTCCAATTTTATTCTCATTAGGTGATTCTAATTTTTGGAAATAGATGGTCTTGCTTTTTAACCAATGAGAAAATGTCCTTGAAGTGATCCCTCCTAGACTGAAAAATAGAGTTGCACAGGAAGAAACCTTGCTGTGAAAGAAGGCGGTGGTTGCACAGCTGCAGCACCAAAAGAAAAAGCCACTTGCTGAGATATCTGTCAGGTGCACGCAGTAATGGATACATCTCATTCATCAGCCTGCCAGGGAAGAAAGTTGTCAACAAGGTAAGAGGACTATGACATGTGCATATCTGGCTGCCCTCAATATTACTGTCACGCTCAACACAGTGGGGAATTGTCTTTCAGGATCATGACATATTTTCCCCTCATCCAGTTCTTTTGTGTTTATATTCTAGGCTGACAGACTAACGTCTGGTGTATTTTCCTTAAAGGCTGGTGGTGTGATACAGGATACAACTGTACTGTATCAAACAAAATCTATCATTGTTGATAATGCTTCTTTAAAAAAAAAAAAAAGAAAGAAAGATACCATTTAGGAAAATAAGGACTCACAGAAGAAAGGAAAAAGGAAAAGGGAAAAAATGGCTAAATGACTTTGTTGCAATACTAGCAAGAGAAGAACTTGAAATAGGAGGTCAATTATCATAATATTCCTCATCTGTTATCAGATCTTATTTGTATGTGTACTTTGTCCTAGCTACTGATTTTTGAAGGATATGCCAAGATGATGGAGATTTTAGTGAAACAAAATTTCAACAAACAGAGGCAAAGAGTTCTGCACCTTTGCTAAAGGCTTCTTTAGTTTATTCACAATAAATCACAACATAGTTTTATATCACAGAAAGGCTCCAATAAATGACATGACAGAGCCACCAATATTTTAAAAAAATATTAGTGAATTAATATAACAATTAATGAATAAATGTAAGTATAATAAAATAATTAAAATAATTCAATGTTTTAGATTATTACTATACATGCAATTACTTTTAAATATCAGAACAGAAAAGTAGAGGCAAATGCTCATGCTTGAAGCATTATGAAGACGTCATCAGAAAGACACTTAATGACTACAGAGACAATTCAGTATGCATGATGGTGATGGCTGCTTTGGGCTCATATTGTGCAGTCAAGAAATTGCTAGCCCTTCTGAAAAACGTTTACAAAAAGGTGAAGTTAGTATGTCCCTGTCAATAATGACCTAAGCATTTGAATTCACAAAATGTCTTGAAAAAAACCAAGATGTACATTGCTCCAAGAGCATTCCACATCTACTTGGTAAGTAGCATGACTATCAACAGCATGCCAATCTGCTGTCAGGGATAACATGGATTTGCAGAGCTGATTGACACCTTTTAGAGGACTAGCTATTAGAGTTCTGCACCACTGTAAACAGGACAAAGGAAGAGAACTACTGTCAGCTTAAATTAGATAACAGAAAGTGGAAACCTCTAATTTTGTGGTCAGATTCATGTGAGACAACAATTGCTCAGAAGACATCATTAGGCATGCAGGCATAAATAGATAATATAAAAAAGACTTAGCAGGTTCAGGCAAAGCAGGTGAATGGAGGACAAAGGGGGTGTTGCTTCATGCATCAGAGTTTCAGCCACATGTTCCGAAATGCAGAACAGAGGGAAAATTAAGGCTATTGAGTACTGGTCATCCTTACAGGTGACAAAGTATATGGTCCTTCCTGCAATAAGTGTCTGATTAATGGCATCAAATCTGGAAGATGATGTGGAGAAAGCTTTTTGTGAGCTGCTACCAAAGCACAGGACTCATTGATAATGAGGGATAGGAGAAGAATGCAGTAGTTTGTCTATCAAGTTCTTGGAAAGCTTAGGTAACAGGACTTGGATACTAGCTGTACTTAAGAGAGAAGGCTCTTCTGTAGGTGTTTAATCAGTAGGTGGGAAACCTGATTGAGAAGGTTAAGACAAAAGGCAAACTGGGTGAGAACAACCATGAAAAATAGCACTTGTGACTTTTAGAAGAGCAAAGAGGGAACACAGCACACTTCACTAAGCTGAAAAAATTTTAAGGTTAGATCTGTTGTAAGGAATGTCTAAGGAATTGAAGAATTAAAAAGTACTTAATTAAAAAGTGCCATGCAGAGGAAGGATAGGAAATACAGTAAGGCATCAGTGTGCCCATCTCAAAGATGAGAATATATGAAAAGCAGAAGAAAGATCAGATTTTCAAGGATCAATGTGAAAGAAAAACATTAGACGGTGATAAAATGAGAAAGGTCAAGGCATAAAATGAGCTGCAACAAACAAGGGACATCAGATGTAACAGACAGCAATTCTCCAACCACTTTATTGTGAGAGGAAGAGTAAAGAAAGTGCCAGCCTGCAGTTCACTGCAGGGAGAAGGCTACTACAGACAAATTCAGGACAGCTTTTAGTATCAAACTTCACAAAAGGAAAAGGTAGTGGTTAGGAACAGAGGTAAAGGGTCACCAAAAAGTGGGAAGGTGATCTGGGAAACAGGCTTGATTGATTTAGCTGAAGATTCATAGCCTAAACAACCAAACACAATACTAGGTGAGAGATGTGATAATTGTCTTCAGGTACATAAAAAGCTGCAGTAAAAAGATCATAATTCATTCATCATGTTGATGTAAGCATTCATGACTTGAACTGGAAGGAGAAAGACTCATTTTAGACACCAGGAAAATATTCTTCACAGTAAAGAGTATAAGGAACTAGAATAGCTTGGAGACTTCTGAGGGTGTCAGAAAATAAGTTAGGCAAACATCCTTCTGATATAAATGACTCTACGTTGGCGAAGGGAGGACAGTAGGCTACCTGACTTCTTGACGTCCACTCTGCTCTGTATTTCCATCAGTTTATGCTGAGGTTTGATATTCCTTGTCTGGGAATGATGATTGTATAAAACCCAGTGGATTAGAGAAAGAACACAAAGAAAATTAAAATAGTTTCTCCAGCTTCTCATGATGTTTTACCTTACTTCTTTTCCAGTTATTGTATTTTTTCTCTCCGTGCAGTTGCTATGGAAAGTACCAACAAGCAACAGAAAGTGATTTGGGATGAATCGTGTGTTTGACTGCACACACAGGTAATTCCAATTCCAATGATGCAGGAGTGTGCAGTGGGTCACACACCTGTGCCCAGCAGAATCAGGATTCCTTTTCTGGAGAAGAACCACCAAAATTAACCACATGCAAAAACACTTCCCCATGCACAAGACGAAAGAGACAAGGGGAAAAAAAATCTCCTAATTAGAGCTAGCTAACGTTTTACACAGTCAAGACATTTTAAGAAGATATTTTTTTCTCTGAACTAGAAATGCTTGTTTCTGTTACTTTTAAAATTATCAGTCTTTGAAAAATTACTCTAAATGAAAATGATACTGTTTAATTTCTTCTTTTTTTTTTTGGTGGAAGAAAGGATTTAGATATATTCCCCAAATCACACAATCTCTCAGAACAATTAAGAGAATTCTTTTTGGTTTTAAAACAGAAAATAAATTCTGTGTTCCCTAATGTCTAACATTTTGGGCAACAGTCTGAAGTAAACACAGGTTTTGCAGTTTAAGGCCACCCACTCAGTTTTGGGTATCCATAGCAGCAATTCTGTATTATTCTCCCTATAAGTAAGATCTGTTACTTTTGTAGTCCAAATCACCTCAGTTGTGGGAACTGGAACTCTGATGCCAATTAGTCAATGATAAGACATCAGATCTAAACAACAGCAAAGTGATTGAACAAGTTGACATGCCTATATACTAAATGGATGGAGGATTTATTTTTAAATGTTACAAGTCTTTAATACTGTTTATGACATTTCTTAAATCTCAACTGTTGGGTTCAGATTTTTCATTATGATGTTGGCTTTGATGAATGCTTTCAGATTCTTAAGAAACCTTCCGAGGAAGTAGAGGAAGTCTGCAAGTTTTGAAGGCCAGTTGGACTGAAAAAGTTTCAAAGAAGAAAATCCTATGCTGATAAACAAATTAAATAGATACTATAAAAGATTCTTTTTCCATTCAGTACCACAATACTCTTCAAGGACAGCTTCAAGTTTCAGTATTCCTGAGCAATACCAATGACTGTTGTGTTTTTGTTGTCTTTCCATGCAGCAACCTGACAGTGTGAATCAGAACTGGAACTTCCTCGTGCTGAGAGTCGAGTATATAGAGAAAGATACACAACCCATGATTTGAAAAGTATTATTTATAATTTGTTTCAAAATTTAGCAGGTGCATCTGTTAGATAGTAAAAGACGAGCAGAGCAACTAGGTGACACTCTGTAAACTGGCAGTTCCCTAAACTACTGCAACTCTTTTCAGTCACTGCATTCTATGAAACTTTAACCACAAACTTTTTTTTTTTATTATTTTTTATTGTAATTATAAGCTAAGCGAATTGCAAATATTACTTTTTAGCCATTGGGGAGATTTTTATTAGCTGCTCACTTCAAAAGTTGATTGGGTAGATGCTACCAAGATATCAGGTATCAGGTATATACTATCAAATTATCAGGATTCATGGGAAAAGATCTAGAACACAATTTCTGCCTTCCATATACCTGACATATAGAAATGTGAGACCATCCTTCTTAAAAGGTGTGTGATATTAAGAATGTACTTGGATTGTTTAAATAGCAAATCACAGCAAATGATGCTACATGCTGAAGTGAAAATGTGGCTATTTTAAGCTGGTCTTTCCCAAAGTGCACACAAAGTTATTCATGACACAATGCATTCCATAGAGAGCCAACTGACCTACCCAAACATACATAAATTCTATGCAATATGTGCGTATTATGTGGAAATTATTGAATACTTTTTTTGCTCTGCATCACTGAAATGACTCCAGGATTTTTTTTTTTTTTAAGAGTACAAAAATCTATATAGAACCATAGAATAGTTTGGGTTAGAAGGGACCTTCAAAGGTTATCTAGTCCAACACCCCTGCAAGCAGGGTCATCTTTGACTAGATCAGGTTGCTCAGAGCCCTGTTCAACCTGGCCTTGAACGTTTCCAGGGATGGAGCATCTACCACTCCTCTGGGCAACCTGTTCCAGTGTTCTACCACCCTCAGTGTAAAAAAAAATTTCCTAATATCTAATCTGAATCTACCTCCGTCTATTACCCCTTGTCCTATTGCAACGGGCCCTACCGAAACGTTTCTCCCTGTCTTTCCTGTAGGCCCCCTTGAGGTACTGGAAGACGGCTATAAGGTCTCCCCAGAGCCTCCTCTTCTCCAGGCTGAACAGCCCCAACTCTCTCAGCCTATCCTCATAGGAGAGGTCCTCCAGCCAGATTATCTTCGTGGCCCTCCTCTGGACTCTCTCCAACTGGTCCATCTCCTTCATATGTTTGAGGCTCCAGAGCTGGATGCAGTACTGCAGGTGGGGTCTCACCAGAGTCGAATAGAGGGGCAGAATCACCTTCCTCGACCTGCTGGCCATGTTGCCACGAGGCTGTGGTTGGCCTTCTGGGCTGCAGGCGCACATTGCCAGCTCATGTTGTGCTTCTCATCCACTAGAACACCCAAGTCCTTCTCCTCAGGGCTGCTCTCAATCCATTCCCTGTCCAGCCTTTATGTGTGCCTGGGATTGCCATGACCCATGCACTTGTCCTGGTTGAACTTCATGAGGTTCTCACAGTCCCACCTCTCCAGCCTGTCAAGGCCCCTCTGGATGGCATCACTCTCCTCCAGCGTGTCAACTCCACCACACAGCTTGGTCTCGTCAGCATACTTGCTGAGGGTGCACTCGATCCCACTGCAACCTATCCCACTGCAATATCGTCTCTGACACACTCAAATCCCAGTCAGATGTCACAGTTTATGGTTTTAGACCTAAGACTCCTTTAATACCACATAATTTTCCCTATCTAGGCTGGTGGAGTGGCCCCTTCTCAGCTTGTGAAGCCTGTGTAGGAGAAGGGAGCAGAGAACTAATTTTAAACCATCTACAACTAGGTAGGTAGACATCCAGGCTGCCAACTGGAAAAGAAGTTCCTGCAACAGCTCCTCACCATGTTACGTGTTGTCTCTACGCTAACATGATGCTCTGTCATTTCACACCAGTGGGATACAGCATAGAAAGCTGGAGATGTGTCTACTGGTTTGGTCTGTTAAATAACTCACTATACCAAGGGCAACTTTCCAGTTATTAACTCTGGACAAGCTGTGACTGCTGAAATGTCGTAAGTCAGTAAGAGTGAGCTGGGAAGTGTGGTTTTAGGATCCCTGTGAAAACTGTCTTGGAATATTCAGTATACATTTCTAAACCACCGCTTCTAAGATTAGACAAAACACTGAGAGATACATGTATACAACAAAAATAGACTCTCGACCCTCCCTTTTGTAAGCAGTTCCACTTATTTTCTAAATTGAAAATGCAGCAGTATCTTGGGATCAGTTGAGCTGATTTCTTTTTCTGTAAAGTCCCTTCCCCTTCAATCCACAGCTAAAGCTATTACAGTTAATGAGTACATTCATTAGGCTGTAGACTGATCTTTTTTTGTTATGCAAAAATCTGTTTGCAGGCCACATAATGATGATGGAAACTGCTGTTCTGCCCACATGCAATCACTCTCCTGCCAAAAATCTGACCGATAGCATTTGAGACTATATTTGAGAATTTTTCTCCACCTGGGTAGGAGTTTGTTGATTGAGTGACTGTCTTTAATTTTCCTTTCATTGTATTTCTCTGCTCCTTCAGTTTGGTTTTTTTTTTTTTCTATATCTTAAAAGCTCAGAAAATATTAAAGAGTCCTCATACTCTTCTGCAAAGTGCTGCCAGTCTTGCAAAGGTAAATTTGTTTGGTTAATATTGGGGGGGTGGAATTGCTTTTGGTGAGCGGCTGTAAATTGTTGCATTTAGATGAGTTCACTTTATAAAACTGTGTATACAATGAACGGGGATTCTTGTCTTGCTGCCTGGCTTTTTTTAGATTGCAATTCCTCATCTTTGTCTTCTGTTTCATGCATATTATAAAGATAAATGAATTTAAGGGTAATTCAAAGGAAAGAAATGAACTGATTATTTTTAGGCAGTATGACACACTGTTTTCTACAAGATGATATCTAGAAGAAGTAGCTATGCAGTGAATTTGGCAGATACCGTGCACCGGGGATTACTGGTACTAATTACTTGTAGAGTATCCAAACTTTCCCAAGCTGAGAAAGGTTGTGATGGCAACTTGAGAGATTGGTAGTCTATAGCAACATCTAATTCGCATGAAAGCAGAAAGTTTTGCAGCTGTCTGCATCTGTAGTTCAGAGCTGCATAGTAATTTAGACTGCTTGTAGTCTGGTCTACAATAAAATATAGTTTCCAACAAGTAATGCCCATTCTTCATGCTTGCAAGCTCTTGTAGCTAATCAGACTAACTGGAGGAAGTTATATCTGTACATATAAATTATATAGGCTATTCCCTAAATTGAAGACAGATTTGACTGAATGTTACCCCTTAAAACACCGAAGATATTTAACTTGCGCAGTATGCTGTCTTGAATCTTGAATAACTCTTAAGTGAGAAGGTAAATATTTGTCATATTACCAGGAAGAAATGAATTTTGGATGCCTAGACAACTTTACAAGGTCTTAAAGTTTTTTTTTTTCCTAAGATGTAATGTAAATCTGTGCTAGAATTCAAGTCCCTCACTTTTTGCTGCCTTTGTTTTAGAGCAACCATTTGCACAGACTTTTAGGCTTGTCTAGACTAAATAAATTCAATTCTTTCCAGCTTTTCTTTCGAGAGCTGTTTTCTAAAGTTGCTGTCATTCTGGGTCTCATTCTTCTTGAGAGTGCTCAGGTGGCCCTTTCTGCAGACTCAGTGCTATCTTGGTGTGCTCTGAAAATGCTGACAACCCAGGATGTGACCTGGCTGCGGGTGCCAATGAGCACCAAAATGAAAGCTCTGTGAACTGAACATGGACTCTCTTGCTGTAAGCTGTATAGACACAGAGATGTCCTGTCCCAAACTGGGGACTCTCTCACCCTTGTCCACATTCCCACACTGAAGTCAGCAGGCAGCTCCCATATTATCCCCAGCCTTCTCCCTGTAGCTACCAGGAGGAACCACTTAGTCTTTAATAAGCTGGCGGGAAGAGGAAGAAAACTTGATGAATGCTTTCATGTAATGATGACATGTTGGGAAAAGAGGAGCAGGAACCATTTTCTCAGGTTTCACATTAGATAAGGACTGCCAACAGAGGAAGTAAAAGCAAAGGAAGCTCTGTGTGTTGCAGAAAAACCTGAAATTTATTTGGGAATTGGCCATCAGGCATCAAAACTGCTTCCATTGTTACTTTATAGAATCATAGAATCATAAAATGGTTTGGCTTGGAAGGGACCTTTAAAGGTCATCTAGTCCAACCTACCCTGCAAAGAGCAGGGACATCTCCAACCAGATCAGGTTGCTCAGAGCCTCATCCAACCTGGCCTGGAATATTTCCAGGGATGGGGGTCTTTGTTATAGGGTAAAAAAGATTACTCCACATCCTTAATGTATATTTTCCAAATATGGCAGCAGCTTTTCTTTTCACTAATATTAATGTTAATGTTGTTGACTTGTATTTATAATTCACCCTAAGCTCCTCAAACTGCAAACTTCTGATGACAGCCAAGAAACACCAGTTACATAATGCCAGCAACTGCAGAAAAACAGGAAAGAAAAAAGTGGTTCATCTTTAAAACATTTCAAACAAATATGCATTTGTACTCTGAAAATACTGGGTTTTGTCTTCCTCAGAATGCCTAACTTCAATATGGCTTCTCAAATACTAAAATGTAACGCACAATGCAATGCAATGTTATATACCTACTTAGTCTATATAAGCAAACACACACAAAAAAAGTCATCTACAGAAATCAGACGTTGCCAGAAAAGATAAGCAAAAAACCTACTGTCTTGGAACACTGTCACAAAGCTGTTTTCTGTTCCCATCCACCTGAAATGGAAATATCCCTGGATGCCCCTGAATGCAGGAGTATCCTCTATTCTACAGCAGCACAATATAACTGAAAATATGGGCGGGTGTTATTATTCTATTCACAATTGACTTTGCTTGCATTGATTGAAATGTTTTTTAATTATATCAGGTCTACCAGGAGAAAAACAGCTTATTCTGAATCAGAATTATCTTGTATCAATGATTTAATGGGGCTGCCAGTAATGGAATGATTCTCCATGAGACATCCAGGCACTGCTTTTATGGATGTGCAACAATAAGCTTTATGATAAATTCAAGCACAGTCATATAATTGAACAGATAACTGAGACAGCATTACTACTTTAAAAATATTTCAGAAATTGGTAAAAAAAACTAGTTTAAGTAAAACCATTCACTTACTTGACAGAAAATGTAATATACATAAACATACGTATACACATATATGTGTGTATCTATATATGTATACATAAATCTATATTTTCTGTGAGTGCATATCTACAGCACTGAAAAAAAAGTGGTATGCAATAGAAAATCTTATATGTCTATATATGAGCTATTATGTGCTTTTTATGTGTGTATTTGTGAAATTATTAAGCCTATAAGCAGCAACCTGATCTAGTCAAAGATGTCCCTGCTCCTTGCAGGGGGGTTGGACAAGATGACCTTTGAAGGTCCCTTCCAACCCAAACCATTCCATGATTCTATAATACCACTATGATATATAATTCAAAACCACACTTGAGATGTTGTATCTTACTGTTTCTGTATAATAATACTTTTAATCACAAATAATAGACTCAATCTTTGGATGTATATACAAGGAAACAGTATGAGGTGCAAACATTAAACAAAGTGAGTTAAAATATCAGACAACACAAAATTAAATTTAAAGAAACATAAATACATGTTGCATTTCAGCAGTTACTCTTAATAATAATGCATATATTGGTACTAAACCTTATTACTTTGGAGAGAGTTTGTTTATCACTAATCAGAAACTTTGTGGTGAATCTTAATGTTGTGCTCACACACAGACAATTTGAACATGAACAATTTGAATGAAAAGGTGAGGATGATATGTTGACAATTTTATTTGTATTTTTAGTCCCTATCTTAAAACCATACATACCTAGGAAGGTTTCATTGGTCTAATAGCACAGAGTTAAGCAGCCTCTTACTTTTCTTTTGTGATCAGAAACACAAGTCTTAGATCTCCAGACTTCAGTGTGTACTCTATTGTAAATCTAGAGACACTAATACAGAATTTGTGGTTGTACAATGGGTAGCAAATTATATGACTGCAAAGGTTTTAAAATGACATATGTTATGTAGGGTTTTCTGAAAGAAACAATAAGTCATTTCAAGCCTATAATTGCAATAATTATCACACATTTAATGAATAAAAAATGCAAAGAAATTAACAGTCCCCCAGGGAATCAGTAATTTCAGTAATTTTTTTAACATCCTATTCAGCAAACCAAGCCAAATATGGCGAAGGAAAACAAGTCAGACCTAGAATAATGACCCAAGCATGGTAAATACGCTGAAATCCTCCTGTTGAAACCAGCTGAAGCTTTGCCACTGACATCAGTCAGGGCTGTCTTCCTAGCTCTGTGCTCAGATCAAGACATTTCCCTCTAATTAATTCAGTGTCTGCCTTCAGATAATATAATGTGTAATGGCTAGCTCATCCCTTGAACTCACACTGGCATTATCCGTAGATGCCCACAGAATTGAATTATAAAACAGCTTTATAAGCCCTTCATCTTCTGAAACTCAGTTCAGACTAACTCAGGTGTCATAGGCTATAATCATGGAGTTCTTTCAGTCCACCATTTGCGGAGGTACACACACACTTTAATGATTATCAGGGGAGTAGCATCCCTAGATTGTCATCAGAAGGAAGAAATTGTGTCAAAGACTCTGCAACCTGACAATTTCATCACTTGCTCTACAGCACTCAAAGCCAGCTTCTTCTTGAAAACAATGAGCCATAATCACTTGCTGAAATGACAGAGCTAATCTATAATACACACATTACAAGATTTGAGAAGTCTGGAATAAAGGATTCTTTGCTGCAGCAAATCACAAATCTCTTACAAGACTCACAGCAGGTCTACACAGGAATGCTTTAACATCTTGGCAACACAAAATAAGGTGAAAACAAAGAGTGATTTCCTTTGCTATATTTCTTTTGCTGAAGCAGCTTGTATTTCTCATTTCCACAGAAAACAGATTTAGAAGTATAATTTTCAAAAAAGAATGTTTGTCTATGCACTCAACTAATTTTCAATCACCTGAGTTGGTCAGTGTTTGGAGTTAGATATTTTAAGTAAGCGACCATAATTCCCACAGTGAGGTGTTGCCTTGATTTCTATGTTGATGTCCACACAAATATGACCGATTTAGTGTCATAAATACACAGAGCTTGCTTTACTATACCCAAACCAAAGCTCACCATACCCAGCATTCTCTCCCTGATTGTGTTCAGTACAAAATTCTTATATTCAAGAATTCTTATATTCTTATATTCAAGACCCAAAGCAGAATTTGAATGAGGTTAGCAAACACCAGCTCACATGTTCTACCATTTTAGTGGATGAGGACTTATGTCAGTAACATAAAACAACAGAAGTCTGATCTCAAATGGTCTTTAGGCATAAGAGATCATTCCAATTTGCATGAGGTTAAGAGTGCAAGTCATACAACTTTTTCCTAAATCACATCCAAAGCAAGAGAGTACAAGAAATTTTTTTTTAAAAAAAAATGCAGACAGTGGCTTCTTTACCATCTTTTGGTATTTTGGTATGTCTCAAAAAGATTTAACTTCTCTCAACATAAATATTGCTGAGATTTCTTTAAGCTTCAGTAACGCATGTGGTGTAGGAATTTTAAAATAATGTGAGTGAACTCACAGACAGAGTGAGTTCACCAGAATAGAACTCATCAGAAGAAGCCATTAGATCAGGACCATTACATTTTACTTAGTTTTTCTGCTCAAGTGGGCCTGATTCTGACTGAGCAGCACTTTTATGGCTCCTTTATTGTCCTGAGTTGGCAGAGATTGGCCTTAACAAAAATAAGAATGAGGCCCAGGGGTGATCTCTAGCCTAGGTGTGTAATTGCCTTCTGGATAAGAAATTTACTTAAGAAGCCAAATAGCTGATGTATAAAGTTGAATACAAGAAAACAAATGTAATCCACAGTATACGCAGGAGAAAAACCATAAACTTACTTTAAGTAAAAATGTGTCATTTAACACAATATCTTTATCTAATTGTAAGTCTGCACAGAAGAAAGGATTAGGATAGGACTCTTAACCTGCTTTAGGTGAAACTACTGAAAAGAACGCTTATACTCATGCAAAGCCCTTAAGACATCTTAATCAGGCTTTACGTTTCAGAACTGTGGCTATGGTTACTAACAAGGAATACCATGTGTGAAATTTATCCGCACCTCTACGTCTGTTTCTGCAAACACAAGTTTATTATTAAGACTACACATTCATCTGCAAATACGGAGATACTGTGTTGGTATTTTTTTCACTATAAATCTGATACATACAGCTTTGAAAAGAAATGAGTGTTAATGGACTATAGAAAAAATGATAGCATGTAGAGGTTATCTAGAAAACTTAAATATCTGTTCTGTAGTACAATAACACAACAGGCTGTAATTTGACAAGGTCTTTCAAAAATTATATGGCAAAATGCATTCCAGAATTAAATTATACACAGATGCACATGGTTAACATAAATTTTAGGAAACAGTGATGCAAAACTAAATCCTGATTCTTTTTTTTTGTAAAATAATTTATAACTTCATGAAGTACATGCTTTTCTGTATTGCAATCAGATTTCACAGAGGTTGTTTGATAAGTGACATTTGAGAAGTACCTTCTTAACATTTCAAAGGGATATGCAAGACAAAGCACAAGGCTGTATGATTCCATCTGGAATATTTTATTACTTTCCTTGGTGTATCCAGGCCTTTGATGTCCTAAAACAACTATAACTTATGATAATAGCGCATAACCTATCATGATTTATCAGTTAATACATAGGAAGGCCTTTCTCTGTGACAGCTGGGTAATTGAAAGCTCTCCAAATAAAATGGTATATTATGTGGCTCACATATGCTAATATATTTTTTAGGTATTCCTCTATAAAGAGCACAATAATCGTAGCGATAGATCCCCTGTTTAAAATATGTTATATACAGATTTCCAGTTAATAGCCTTTCATTCAGGGTTCATACTGAAGTCAAGGGCAAGACTCTTAATGACTTCAACTATTTATCACTAACTTCATGGGCAACACAAACACTGTTTGTTGCTGGGGATAGTTTAATGAATTTATCTGTTAGAGTGTATTTAAACCTAACCTTAATGTGAATATTCCACGTACTGAATAACTGGTTCCACATTTTATGGAGAAACAGTACATATTTCAGAAATACGATTGACATTGGTCAGCATGAACTAAGAGAAACACAAGGCTCTACATAGATGCTTTGTTTTTCTATATCTTAATTTGCTGGTTCCACAATTAAGATCCATATTTTAGTTCCATAATTTAGTTCATTAATTTTAGTTCACTGCCTACAATATTCTAGATATTTCATAAAAGTTTATGGGAACATTTCTGTAACATTACAAATACGGAGGAAATCAAATCTGTTTGTCAAATGAAAAAAAAACAAAACCAAACTTTCAATGCTAGATACAACATAATGTGCTAAACATGTTGCCAAGCAACAGTTTACAGCTAAGAAAATGTACACTTATGAGGAAATACTAGAGTCAAGATGAGATCTATGCCATGACAGATCACTAAACCATGTTGAACACTGAACGTACTTGAACGTACTTCTCTCGTCTTGAATGAGAGAATTAAGTGATATTCTTTTGTTTCACTGGCATAAAAGAGATATTAATTAAGGGCATAGACTTGATTCCCTAACTACAAGAAACAGGAGAAAAGATAAAGTGAGAAATGACTATGAAAAGAAGTAAAATTAATAAGGTTATAGTGCCTAAGTGACTTCGGAGCACAAAACCAAATAAGTGCCATGGGAACTTTTGCTCATGATGGCAAGTCTCAAGAGCAGCTTTTCTCAGTGGAGTTATATAATTTAAAATTTGTGATAATAGACTGACAGAAGTCCTATTTTAAATAGAATTGTGCTAAACAAACAAAAAAAAAACCCAACTTTTTAAATTGGTTTATTTTGCTTATTCTGCTTACACATCTTTTCTGCCATGAAATGATGTTAAATCACTTGGAGTCTTCAGAAGTACCTAACAATAGTAAATCAATGGAATTCCTTGACCTTCTGAAAGAAAGTGCACAAGAACTTTTCAAAAATGCTCCTTGTAGTCCAATCTGCTCTCACTGAAGTCAATACTAACATTTTCAGTTACTTCAAAAAGAACAGAGGAAAGGAAGCAATATGAAGAACAAAAAGAAAAGAAAAAAATCTTCCCAATTGTTCACCTTGAGGGACATTTAAAAGTTTAGTAGAAAGAATCTGCATGCAAATATAATTAATTTTCATGTCAAAGTTCATTGGAATATGTTTTCTAGGCCATTTAATCCCAATCAATTTGTAACAAAGTTGTTGTGGCTTTTCTTAGCAGCTAACCCTTTCAGCAAAACTCTGGTTCATAGTAGCAATCCTGCTAGTCAATGTATTTTAAATGCTTTTATTGATCTTTTGAATGCAGCTCTCTGACAATTAAATAAAAATTGATTATTTCAGCAGAGTATTTTATTTATTATTTTAAAGTGTATGATATTTAAAATAACATTTACTATGAGGTCACAGTTCTTTTATTTATGTACTTTTTTATTTCCTGTTAGAGATTACCCTGCCTATTCTTAACAAACCAGTATAAGTTCACTTATTTTCCTTTGTCAGTCTCATAAAGAAATCTGAGCACCTCAACAAAGGATGCCAAATTTTCATTGTATGATGATTCTTAATCCTGTTTTATTCATCATCCTGGCACGAATATTTGTTTATGCTACTTAATAAAATGAAAAACATATTCATCATCAGATCTCTTTTGGCATTCCTTTTCCTGTAAGTAATGCATTGACGCTGTTTTTTAATAAAACCTTGCCTAAAGCAATTTATTAATTGGGCTAGAAAGTGTGAATGGACATGACTAAACAGTTTGATGGTTAGACCATTAAGCTGGGAGATGAGGCATTTAGAGAACATTTTGGTAATTTCTATACAGTAGAATAAAAGTAGTGAGGAGAGTGAGAGATAAGCAGCTCAGAATAATTTCATAGAATCATAGAATGGTTAGAGTTGGAAGGGACCTTCAAAGGTCATCTAGTCCAAGCCCCCTGCAAGGAGCAGGGACATCCCTGACTAGATCAGGTTGCTCAGAGCCTCATCCAGCCTGGCCTTGAACATTTCCAGGGATGGGGCATCCACCACCTCTCTGGGAAACCTGTGTCAGTGTTCTACAACCCGTATTGTGAAGAATTTTTTCCTAATATCCAATCTAAATCTACCTCCCTCTATTTTAAAACCATTACCCCTCATCCTATCACAACAGGCCCCGCTGAACAGCCTCTCCCCATCTTTCCTGTAGGCCCCCTTGAGGTACTGGAAGACCGCTATCAGGTCTCTCTGGAGCCTCCTCTTCTCCAGGCTGAACAGCCCCAACTCTCTCAGCCTGTCCTCATAGGAAAGGTGCTCCAGCCCTCTAATAATCTTTGTGGCGCTCTTCTGGACCCTCTCCAACTGGTCCATGTCCTTCTTATATTGGGGACTCCAGAACTGGACACAGTACTCCAGGTGGGGTCTCACCAGGGCAGAGTAGAGGGGGAGAATCCCCTCCCTCGACCTGCTGGCCATGCTCCTTTTGATGCAGCCCAGGATGCAGTTGGCCTTCTGGGCCGCAAGAGCACATTGCTGGCTCATGTTGAGCTTCTTGTTGACCAGCACTCCCTAGTCCTTCTCTTCAGGGCTGGTTTGAAGAACTTATTGATAACTCCATTCAATTTCTATCCTGAGTGGGCAGAGAGAGGAGCTGAACAAACTTTTCAGGAAGGATCTGCAAGGTGAGCATGTTGGAGGGTGGTGCTACCACAGTCTCGTGACTGCTGGTTTGTTACAGGTGAAATGACTTCAATATTTTACTACAAACAATTGTTTAGCATATTTCTCTAGAGATGCAAGTCTCTGAATATCAGGCTATCAGTCCATATATCCCTTCCCCCTTGGTAATGACTTGTGAATCTGTTAGCCTATATCAAGCAAATACAACAGGTCCATAGTAGTCTCGATACAAAGTTTGAACAAATATTGTGAAAACCAGCTGTCAGAGAGAGGAAAGCAGGTATTTGTTCTGAATATACTATGCAAGGAAACACCATTGCCACTGAGCTGCTTATGTGATCTGTAAGGGAGTAGTTACCTGGAGCTAACTACAGTGTTTGCTGACATTTGTCCAGCCAAGAATCCATATTCATGTGAAAAATAGCTTATTCAGCGCAGTGAGACAGAAACTTAGCAATGTATTGCTCTATTTGTGTTGGGATGGTTTTGGTTTTCTTGGGGCTCTGGTAGGGACAGGACAGACAAGAGAGAAATGTTGTTGGGTAAATAAAGGAAAAAAAAAACCTCAGCTTGAAAAAATATCGTGTTTGAAAAGACAGAGGCATGTAGTAGGGACAGAACCACAGTTCACCTTTTGAAGATGGGTAGGTACAGACCAGAGTGTGTGGACAGCACGGTACCCAGCCATGAGGAGTGACTGCTGAAAACACAGCTACTTCATCCTCTGAGACAGGAATGCCAGAAGTGAACGGAAGTGAACTATAATTTAGGCAAAGTAGTTGTGGCACACAAGGTAAAATTAGATCTACGTGACAAATGTGACCAGTGAAGGTAGAGTGTTGGTGTAAGAAAGCAGAAACAACTTTGGGTCTGAATATAGTGTTTTCCTTAAAATAGTAGGTCATATACTGCATTACTTCTCTCTTTTTTACCACTCCCAAGAAGTTAAACTGTACATAAGTAATGTAGCATGAGAAAAATGTAAAATAAATGTGGAATTAATACTGTGATAAACAAAAAGACCAGTCATTGCAGATATAGAATTATTCAGGAAAGAACCTAGTGATATACAGAAACCTGTTTGGCTTTGATTCCTCCACAGTGTTTACATGGATTAAGTTGAGTGGGAAAGGTTTTATAATTTGGGATGAAATACCCTAATACAAAATGCTATCAATTACAGAGTGAGATCACAACTGAGGTCTGAAGAGTCATCATGCAGATGGCTCCCTCTAACGTTCAGGCCAACAATGTCACAAACAAATAATTCATCTATTCATCCTACAGGTTACATCCATGTGTAATCTACAGGTTACACAAATATTTGGGATTTTTTTTCACTGTTTCTGACAATAAATCAGAGTATATATAAGGCTGGAATAGTCTAGGGTGTTACAACTGCCTGTCTACCCACACGGTGTTAGTGTAATGAAGGGTGTGAACCATAACTCCAATGAAGCAAAAATAAAGCAACTTATGCTGATAATTTTATAGCTCCCAAAAGTTTCAAAACTTGTTAATACTCCTATGCTTGATGCTAAAATAGGATTATCTTATCACCGTATTCTATAACATTTGAGGTTTTTATTCTGAGCCCATATTCTTAAAATCTATTCTATGCCGTGGACCAGCCAGCCTTATATAGATTTGGAAGAATGAAATTCTAATTGGTTTTAGTGGGATAATACATCTGATATCTTTAATGAGAAAGGTGATTAGTGATAGTGATGATCAGAGTACACTTAGGATTTGGGAGCTTAAGTCTGAAGTCTTTGTGGACTAAGATCCCAAGACTCGTGCTTGTCTGTATTTGTCACACCTCTATATTTACATCCATCTGTATTTTTGTGTTTTAAGCACTTGAATAGCTCATGAAAAAGAAAGATGATGAAGAGATGTGGGGAGGTGAAGAGACAAAACTACCTTAGCCAATACTTTTGGGAAAAAAAAGAAAACAAAAGTCCTTTTTTAGTAGGAACTTGTTTCAAAACAGACTCAACAGCCAGGGTCTGACACAGGTGAAGATTTCTTATATTTTGATCTTTTGTAGCCCAGATTGCCTTCTAAAGGTCTGCCAAAAGGATTGCAAAGGAAATTTAAGTACTTACTCTAAATGAGGGTTACCCACCTCACTTTAGAAAGACTTCTAAAATTTAAGCACTACCTTTTCTAAGATGCCTATATTATTCATATAAATTTTAGACTGATAAAACAGTTTTTGAAATAGCTTGGTGTTGTTCTAAAATCAAGTGTTTATGTGAGGAGAAAGAATTACACAATAAGAATTTTAAAAAAATCCTTATGAGACAAATAAATATAGTTCCTCAAAATAAAACTTTAATTCATAGAAAAAAAAAAAAAAAAAAAAAACAACCCAGATTAATTCTCTGAAATTCATGAGAAAAAAAGCAAGGAATGCCAAATTTCCATCCTCAGTGCAATTAAATGTGCAAAAGATTTTTATCGCTTTCAAATTACAAAAATGACAAGACGGTTAGCATAAGGAACTGTTATTAAAAAAAAAAAAGGGAAAAAATAATGAAAATACATGAATAGATGTTATTTTCCTAATCTAGGGTAGTGGTTCCCGAACCATGAGGTATGAGCCCAATACATGGACACAACCCAAATTAATAAATTCTTCTGATGTACACTCTCAGTGAGATCTATTCTGACTGGGATGAAATTTTGGCTTATAAAAATTGTGAATTATTGATCCAGAACATTGCATGTGGAACGTGCCCATATTACTTAGAAAGCTGTACTTAGTTTTGCTATGGCAACATATTCTTCGGGGGAAAAGAAAAAGTTTTTAAATTGCTAAGAAACTTCTGACAGCAAAATAAAACATAAGGCTTGGATCACAGCTAGTGTGACAGGGAAAAGACAGCGGGCATCTGGAATGCAGAAGAGGTTTTATTTTGATTATCTTCTGTTCAGGACTTCCTTGGTGTTTTCCAGCAGATTGCTGTCAACTGTCTTGGGACATTTTCATGGGACCGTGTTTGGCAGCAAAGACTTGGATCTTTCCCTGAACAAAATTAACATTGTAAGATAGAGTTTTTACTGAGCCAACTGCACTAATACTCCAATATTTTATGCTCCTAGGTTTCTGTTGTGGCTCAAAGCATAGCAGTGCTAGTAGCTCATAGAAAGACAGCAGAGAATTCTCTTTTCATTTTAATTTAGGGTTTGCTGATCTTCAAAGTATTTCTGCAGGGAAGGAGATCCTGACTGTAAAAACGCACACACAAAAGTGAATTTAATAATAGAGCAAGAGTGCATCCGCAGTGCCAACCTGAAAAAAAATATAACAGAGGAACTGTCCGACCTGGAATTTAATGGCATATGTAGCATGAAAGAAGACAGGAAGGAAGCAATAACTGAATGCTGCGACCACGAAGACAATAAGAAAAAGAAGAAAACAAAGAGTATTTACAGTGAAAGTATAAGAAAATGACTACAGTTAGTTCTATGAGAAAGGGATAATTTTTCCTGTACTTTATTCTCTAATATGCTTGTAACTGTCAAATGACAACAATAAAACATTTCAGCAAAGAGGCAGCAGAGGTGCCAATTCCAAATCTAAAAGGCAACATTGCAGAGGTGCTATTAATATTAGCAAATAGATGAGCGGGGGCAGTGTTCAAGAAACAGAGGGTTTGGATAGCTAACCATGGTCACTGAGCATCCTTCAAGTTATTCAGTCTCTTTTTTCACCTTCCTTTAACATCACATTTTTTACTAACATTTATTACTTTTGCAATAGCCATCTATTCTGCCATGAAACCACATGGTATCATCATGCCTTCTCTTTGATCCGGTGCCATCTCTTTGATCTGGTGCTCTTTCCCAGCAGAACATGCCAGGTTTTGCATAACATATTTTGTTTTCACTATTCCTTGATGGCTTTTTTTGCCTACTTTACTAGTAGAGTATGCAAACTAAACTTCTTGTTCTAGCATTTTATAAAGAATAAAATGTTAATTTTATTCTATCCCCTGAAACATTTACCATAACTGAATAGAATGATGGACAGTGCAAACCATTAGGTGAACCTGAGTAATATAGTTTCTTCATACAGCAATGCAAGTTTTAAGAACTTAAATTAAAAATTTAGCAGAAGTACATTAACTTTTTAATCTAAAATCTTTTTAATCTTTTTAATCTAAAAAAAGGTGAAAGGGATCTAGAAGTATCTGAAATATGTAGACCTCACTTCCAGTGAAAGGGATGTAAGGCAGTATTCTCTGTCTTGTTTTATGAAAAGATTTGAGATTTTGTGAACTTTGTGACAAACATAATTTTCTTTCCTGTCTCTTAAGAGACAAGCAGTTCTATTGGTTTGTGTTTTGTTGTAGGGTATAGTGAAGTATCAGTTCATGACTGTGGCCTCTAAGGCATGAAATAATTAACAGCTGCCTACATTATTGAATGTGGGACTCCAACCTTCTATGAGACAAATTCAGAAATATCTTTCATTTCTGCATTTCTGTCTAAGTTAGTTTTGCTCTTGCTTTATTTTATGTGACTAGAAGTGATCCAGAAAGGAGCTTTATAAAGAATCACCCACTATAAAGAAAGAAGATGGCTCTTCCCTACTTTCATCTTTGTATAATGACTATTTCACACAAACTATAACTGCAGTCCTGTCAGTAGAGACAAAAATGCAGCCAACATCCCTTTGTATGCCATTCAGGCATTCTATTTGTGGCGTATGGATAATTCACTGAGGGTTTAATGTTCTCTCCCTATCCCATTATAGCTTGCTTCCCGGGATGTGCACCAAACTCGATAAAGGGGGCATGATGAAATACTCTTGACATCTTTTTTTTCAAATTTAGATTGGATTTAGGGTGTTTTCTTGAGAAGCGTAAGTCCAGTCTCCCTTGGACTGTGGAGAGCGCAGAAGGCAAGCTGCTTCTCTCATGATCAAGTGATGCAAACACTAAGCTAATTATACGAAAGGTGAGTATTGTCTCTGACTACCTGCCTCAGCAAAATTGGTAATGGTGACTGGTTTTGGGGCCATCAGTCCTGTAACTGTTAGGTTTTCTATAGCATATTCCCTAATTAAACCTGTGAGAAGATTGAGACACATGAATGTCTAGCTTGCGAATCCCTGTTTGGCCGTGGGATATCATGACTGCATTCAGATCTGTGGAAGCAAACGACGTGCCCTCAAGAAGCCTGACGGTGGGAGCATGGGCCTCTTCCACTCTCAGGTCAGTGGCCAGGCAGAACATGGAGGATGGCAAGATGAGCAGCAGGTGCCTAACTCTGCTTGCAGCCCCCTGAGACCCGAAGGACTTTCATCAGTTTGAAGTCGTTGGAACCATTGTGTGATAGAACAAGACCAGAATAGAGGTAATGAAGAGAATTTTACTTGCTCTCTGTATAAGGGCAATTATGACTTAAGACTGATTCACTGTTATGCTGGGTGTCTGCAAGCTGCTCTGATGGCATTTAGGGGCCTTTCATACAGAGCTTAACTAATTGATTTAATCAAATCTGGTAGGATTCCTCCTGTGGAAAGCAGTTTGTAATCAACATAAAACCGTCATACCAGCTCTGTTCTGTCTTCCATTTTGGCCATATGGAGGAACACAACAAGCAATAAAAAAGAAGGAATAAGGTCAACTACTGAAAAAAAACCCCAAATATATTATTAAGTAAGCTCCATGATCTTGCCAGGCACAGAGGTGAGACTGACTGGCCTATATTTACCCAAGTCTTCCTTTTTTTCCCTTTTAAAAAAATTCAAGTTATGTTTCCGAAACATTAACATGACAGTTTGATTAAGTACCAAGTAACTTAAGCTCCGAATTCTATTTGCATTCAATTAAACTTGATTCCTCTTAAAGTTGTCTGATATTTGATGAAACAGTTTAAAATTATTTTAACTTATGAGAAAGAATATTTTGAACTCAAGTTGTAAAACAGAGAATACTGCAAAATATGTAAATTGAGTTATTATCAATGAAATACTTCTTTATCCCCTGGGATAAAACTGCAGCAATTGAAAGTTTTGCTCAGTAAAGGAAAAAAAACAAAAGTAAATTAAAAAAATACCACAATCCAAAAGTAATTACATGAAAATATTTATTTGTCCGTTAAAGGTAGACACTACTTGTAAAACAGCTAATTGGAATTACTCTTCAGTCTATTATTATGTGCATTGAAGGCCATCTGGAGAGTTTGTGTGTGTAAATTTAGGGACTAATAAGAGTTGTACTGAAAAAAAAGATTTGCTAATCGATTTAAATGTGGCCTGGAAGGGGACCAAAATACTTTTAACTTCTGCTAGATAACCTAGGAATCAGGGGATTGAGAACAAGACACACAACCTCTCCTCCCTCTAGCAAGATCCCCATAAGGAATATAATTACTGATTTAGGGATTTTATAAGAAAATAAGAAAAAAAAAAGTCACTTTTATAAATAATTATAATCATGCTACTGTGCAGACTAGCTTAGCACCATGAACTGAAGATAGCTCTTGTCACTGCTACTGATGGGTTGGAAATCCCTTTGCAATACCACCATGGTAGTTGGCTGTATCCAACCTCTGACCTCTAGTCCCCCTCTTGAAAATCTCCAGTTTAATCAAAATGCCTACTCAAATTGTTAGGAATACAAACCTGAAAGGATAAATTTTTACTTCTAAAACATTCTGAAGCCATTCCTTGGCACTACTGACAAATGACACTGAAATTTGCCCATGACTATATCTTTTCTTTCTCTCCCTTCCCTTGGCAAGATGGTCTCATCCATATTGCCTGCTGAGAACAATTTATGTAATATGTTATTTCCCAAACCATGCTCCTCTCCAGGAAAGTGCTGTTGAGTTCAGGCTAAAATAATGCCTATGAGTGTACTAATTATATGGCAGTCAGGACAAAGATGAATTAGTGTTAGACCCCGTGTCCTTAACCAGTTTCTCAACTAGTGGAAACACACAAGAAAGTGCATTCTGAGTTAGCATATTCAATTGTCTTTTTTTCATGGGTAACAGCTTCCTATAGTGCTGAATACAAGCTCCATCCTTAAATTATCTGATTTTTATGATTATTCTTCTCTGGAAGGCTGCTCCAGAAACTTAGTGTTTTCATCAGTAGAAAAAAAAAGTCAAAATTTTATCTCTTCTTTACTCATAGCTAATAGATATTAATATCTTATGTTCATTTTTAATAAATTGTTCTTTCCATTCCTAATAATTTTTATTTATTTTTCCTGTTTTCTATCTCTTCCACCCAACTCTTGGCCTCTCTCTTTCAGAGAGAACAATTCAACCCTTTCCCAGTCTGTCAACTCAACAAAATTATTTCATCTAGCCTTCCTGTAATATAGGATCTTCACTGTTTACTTAATAAGCTTCTCCCATTCCAATTTGAATGAATCTCTGTGGAGCCAGGAGTGTAGCAGAGTATGAACTATTCCTACCCAGAGTTTTGTGTATTAGCAGTTATCTGATTGGAGGAAAATAATGTATTGCAGGTGACCTGCCTCTTCTCTGAAGCTTATTCAAATCCCGCTGAAGTCAATAGAAACACTGCTGTTGGCTTCAGAAGGATCTACTATCTAGGCTTCTGTCAATTTGTGGCCTTATCAGCATGGATGCTTCCTAATTGGTGGGAATCTAAAATTCTGTATTTTGCAATTTATTTCATCATTGAATAAATAATTTTAGATTTTCATTGTAGGAAAGTGAATTCCTTTGTGTGAAAGTGAATTGTTTATCATAAACAACATGAATTAGCTCAATTCATGTTATTTATGATAAACTGTGTGAGTGATCCTTGTGGCAGTACAAACATTATATCCTACTCGATGTTAGCAAGCTTGGGCTGTACTTAGATGTGGCAGAGCTACGCCGAGCACCTCCCTTCACAGAACACCTTATTTTGCTCACCACCATTCGTCTTATCTGCGTAGTGCTGCACGGATGGATTTAAAGGGTATGAGATGTATTTGCAGTCAAGAATACTGACACAACTCTGAATGGAAGACAAGGAGGCTTGTTCACACACTCCTTCTCACCATATGGTCCCATCAGTTAGACTCATTCCCTGTGTCAGCAGGCCTTCACTTATTTGGAGCTGACACTACTTTTATTATGTTGTATAATGTCACTTCTCGTAATTGAGTTTCTTCTGAATTGGATGAAAGGATTCAGCAGTCCTATTTTGAATGGATTCCAAGTGAGAATTGCTCTCTGATGCCTTCCTATTACCCTCAAATCAGAGTCGGCTGAGTAGCACACACAGGTTTCATGTATCACTTTCTTCCCTCACTAAGCCAGCAAGTTCATTGCAAATTGAACATGATATATATCCTTAAAATAGCAAGTTTATGCATGCTACTCTATGGCAGTTATTGGAAACAGCACATATACTGAAAGACCTCTCCTGAATTCTCCTTGCACAGTGAATTGATAGTTTAAAAAAAAAAAAAAAAGTTTATTTATTTGTTAAATTAATTGACATTCTACAAAATGAATATTTTTTTTTAAAATAGTCTCCCATTATTATCTCAATTCCTTGATAAATTAAATTTATTTGGAGAAAGAACTCAGTCAAAAATGAACTCAAAGCAAAAGCTCTGTTTTCTCAACTACCTCACAGTGGTAGCTGACTTTCAGAAACCGTAAATCTCCCTTCTGATCAGCAGATTAGCCATGATATTTTTCTCCCTTCTGGACATCTCATTTTATCTAGGCTCAAACCTACTTTGTTGACAAAGGGGCAGATTCTGGGCCTTTCAATTGTTTTGTCACTTTGACTGAAACAGATATGGCTGTAGTTGTAAGTGCTTGAAAATTTACCCATCAGTAAAGTAAGATATAGGAAAATGACTAAAAAATATGGAAAGATTTTTTGATTTGGATTTTTTTTGTTAAAAATGGTAACTTCAAACTAGGATATTCTTGAACCTTATGTTATATGTATTAAATCTCATGTTTCTGGTGTTACTTACATGTGACAATATTTTTGATGTTTTAATAATTCTAAGGATATTTTTATTTACAAGTATTTTTTTCTATTTACAGAAAAAATAACATACTTCATTTTAAAACATTGTGAACAAAATCTAATCATTTATTTTTGGTAGTTCCGTGTTTCGTTATATAATTTCTATGTTTTAAAAAGGCAAACACAGTAAAACTGCAGGGACTTGAACACTTAGGAATTATCAATCTCGAAGTGTTGCTTCATGTAGTACACCCAACTAGAGGCTTCCAGTGACTTAGGATGACTTATAAAAGTGTTGATTTTAAATTTTACTATTAGAAAATGTAGATTATTGTTTTAAAGTATGTCGTTAGCTCTAAACACTTCAGACTTTCTCCAGTAATACTGACAGTCAGTAGTAGTTGCAGTATAGAAATAATTGTGGCAGTCATACTGGCAAGAAATGTGTTGGTAAAGCAACTTTAGGATGCCTATGACTTCATAAGCTAAGAGTAATTAATAATTTGATTGGAAAGTTCCAATCAACACATGTGGGAGATTGTACAAGAGTTCTGTGAGAAGATGCATTTGTAGTAGTCCTTATATTTTTGTTACTAAATATGATCAGAGAAGGTACATGAGAATGAACAGAATATATAGAACAGTAGCGGTAATAACCAAACCCCATGTAAAGCATATACATTTAGTTGTCTCCATTTAAGTGTCCATGTGTGAATTAGACATCTAGACTCCTGTTGTACTGAATCAACATCAAAGGGTGATTCTGTTGCTTAAGCTCAAGTATCTGATGTCATTTCAGGCATGGTTAGTTATCCTGCCTGACTCCCTTCTGCCACTCCAGAAGGGTGCAAGTCTCCCACAGGTCCCGTGGCATGTCTAATAGCCTCATGTAGGTCTTTCATCTATCTTAGAGCATCTCAAGTAGCTCCAGACACCAATGTTTGGACAACCAAATTGAGCTATAGGTTTCACTTACAAAGTAACACGGATTGTCCTCTAGATTTCTCAGTATATGTTGACTAAGGTTCAGTTCAGTTGTCTACATAAGCACCTAGATGTCTTTGAGATCCAAGAGATGTGTTTGAAGTGGCAGATAAGGA
Organism: Tetrax tetrax; assembly: GCA_009806455.1. Lineage (NCBI taxonomy): Eukaryota > Metazoa > Chordata > Aves > Otidiformes > Otididae > Tetrax > Tetrax tetrax. Next base: position 72,164 of record WHYT01013983.1, read on the forward strand.
CCTATGGGACACCATTGCATTTCTGCAGCTAGAAGCCAGGGTACTATAGGGCATTTCAAATAACAATAGGAATTATGTGCATAGCTTAAAAAAGTTTCTGTGCACAGCTAAATCTTCTGGAGGCTCTAGTGGGTAGGGATTAGATCTCCATTCGCTGTGACAGGGTATAAGACATTGATGATCCTTGTGGATCCCCTCCAGCTCAAGATATTATATGATTCTATGATCTCTGTGTGCAGTTCAATTGCTACAGTCTTCTCCAGCCAGATGTCATAGCTCCCTTCTTCATAACTTTTTGGTGTTAAAAAAAGATAAAAAAGAAAACATCAAATTTTCTCTTCCTCGCAAGTCCTTTTCTCATATTTGCCTGCTACAGTTCTGCCTCATTGAAATTAGCCTTCAAGGTTGAAATATTCAGGTGATTTACAACCAGAATGCAAGGACAAACAACCTCCAGTGGCTAAAGCAGTAACATAAAGTCTGGAACAACACACATCCATTAATGTATCCACAGGAAAATATTACCACAGAATGACTGTGGCTACAGGATTTCACTTAGCCTTTCATGCCCTGCAAGATGTATCTTGTCTTAAGAGAATGCAGTCAAAAACTTCAGTTCAACAAGTGGAAGTGCAAAGTCCTGCACCTGGGAAGGAACACCATCATGCACCCATGCACCAATATATGCTGGAAAGTAGCTTGGCAGAAAAGGACCTGGGGGTCCTGGTGGACTCTAGGTTGAACATGAGCCAGCAATGTGTCATTGTGGTAAAGAAAGCCACCAGTATCTTTAGCTGCATTAGACAAAGTATTTCCAGCATGTCAAGGGAGGCAATCCTTTCTCTCCACTGAGCACTGGTGAGGCCACACCGAGAGTACTGCATCTAGTTCTGGGCTCTGCAGTACAAGAGAGACATGGGCATACTGGAGAAAAAAACAATGAAGGGCCACAGAGGTGAATAAGGGACTGGTGCATCTCCACTGTGAGGAAAGGGTGAGAAAGCTGGGACTGTTTAGCCTAGAGAAAAGAAGACTCAGGGGGTTCTTATCTATATAAATACCTGCAGAGAGCATGCAGAGAAGATGGAGCCAGGCTCTTCCCACTGGTGCTTAGTGCCAGGATCAGAGGCAATAGACCCAAACTGAAACACAAGAGGTGCCATCTAGACATCAGGAAATACGTTTTTTTTTTTTAACTCTGACAGTGGCTCAGCAGTGTAAAAGGTTGCCCAGGGAGGTTATGTAGTCTCAGTCCTTGAAGATACTCAAAAGCCACCTGGACATGGTCCTGGGCTACCAGATCTAGGTAGCCCAGCTTGAGCAGGGTGTAGGACCAGATGACCTCAAGTGGTCCATTTCCAACCTCAACCATTCTGTGATGCTATTATTCTGTGTTTAATGTAGTCAGATACATTAAAAAGTATGTGATTCTTTTTATATTACTCAGGAGTAAAGGTAGACTCTGAGGTAAGAATACATAGAATCATAGAATCACAGAATCATAGAATGGTTAGAGTTTGAAGGAGCCTTCAAAGGCCATCTAGTCCAACACCCCTGCAAGGAGCAGGGACATCCCCAGGGACTAGATCATGTTGCTCAGAGCCTCATCCAGCCTGGCCTTGAATGTTTCCAGGGATGGGACATCAACCACCACTCTGGAAAACCTGTTCCAGTGTTCTACAACCAGTATTGTGAAGAATTTTTTCCTAATATCCAATCTAAATCTACCTCCCTCTATTTTAAAACCATTACCCCTTGTCCTATCACAACAGGCCCCGCTGAACAGCCTCTCCCCATCTTTCTTGTAGGCCCCCTTGAGGTACTGGAAGACCGCTATCAGGTCTCTCTGGAGCCTCCTCTTCTCCAGGCTGAACAGTCCCAACTCTCTCAGCCTGTCCTCATAGGAGAGCTGCTCCAGCCCTCTCATCATCTTCATGGCCCTCCTCTGGACCCTCTCCAACTGGTCCATGTCCTTCTTATGTTGGGGACTTCAGAACTGGACGCAGTACTGCAGGTGGGGTCTCACCAGGGCAGAGTAGAGGGGAGAATCACCTCCCTCGACCTGCTGGCCACGCTCCTCTTGATGCAGCCCAGGATGCGGTTGGCCTTCTGGGCCGCAAGGGCGCATTGCCGGCTCATGTTGAGCCTCTCGTCCACCAGCACTCCCAAGTCTTTCTCCTCAGGGCTGCTCTCGATCCATTCTCCGCCCAGCCTGTATTTGTGCCTGGGATTGCCATGACCCAGATGCAGGACCTTGCACTTGGCCTGGTTGAACTTCATGAG